>PVIU01004537.1:0-125504 GCA_004026605.1 Ondatra zibethicus | reverse complement strand
GAAATTTCAGAGGGAAGTTTAAAGATTTGATCTGGGCCATTTGTTATTTTGAGTTCAGATTCTGTGGTTCTGGCTAGCTGGGGCTGAAGAATCAGCTGTGATTAAAAGATACCAGAACTAAAGTGAAATCTGTACGTTACTGGGACAATTGATACTGATTACCTGGAGCTAAAAATTAGCAGTGATTAAGAAGAGATCAGCATCACTGAGGTATTTTCTGAAGGCATAAGGAAGCTGTGTTCCAGCGACTGCCAGCCAGACTTGGTAATGTATAAGCATCACCCAGATAATATTGGTTTTGAAGGCATGAAGGGATGTCATGGAGAGCAGTTGAGGCTTGGTACTGTGAGAAACTAGGAGAGGCCATTGGTAAAGGTGCAGCCTCAGGGGCAGTTGAAGGTCCAGGACTGATGGGGTCATACAAAGATGTTGAGGCTTGGCACCATGAGCAAAGCCTGCGAGAGGCTATTGGTAAAAGCATGACCCAGTTGCAACAAGGGACCCCAGCATTTTGGAGATGCTCGTACCGTGGGACGACCACCAAGAACAGTAGCAGCAGTGGAGTGGAGCCAGCTGGAACCTAGAAGATAAGCTGCGTGTGCTGCAGAAGTCAGAGCTGGAGCAATGACCCATGTCCTTTGGAGGAGTCCAGAAGATCATGAGTGAATCCCAGATATTTGAGTATTGAGTTATGTATAGTTTTGGAGTTTGGTTTTGTTAGGTTCAGGATTTGACAGTGCCCTGGTTTTTCCTTTTTAAATAAAGTATTTAATTTAACCTTAATATTTAAAGGAGCCCACAGATGAAAGGCTTGAACTTTTAAAAGATTGGATATCTTAAAGAGATTGAAATAATAAGGTGCTTGAGTTTGTTTTTATTTTATTTTTTACATACTAATCCCAGTTCTTCCTCCTTCCCCTCCAGTTCTCCCTACCTTTCCCTCACCCCACCCCATCTGCTTCTCAGAGAGGGTAAGGCCTCCTTTGGGGAGTTAACTAATTCAGTCATCACCACTTTGAGGCAGAACCAAGGCCTCCCCATCATGTCTAATCTGGGCAAGGTTTCTCTTTATAGGAAATGGGCTCAAAATGCCAGATCAGGGATTGCTTCTGGTCCCACTGCCAGAGGCCCCACAAACTGCCTAAGTCACCCCCTGTCACCTGCCTTCAGAGAGGCTTCATCAGACTTAAGCAGGTTTCTGGGTTGTCGGTTCAGAGTCAGTGAGATCCTACTAGTTTGGCCAGCTTTTTCTGTGGGTTTCCCCATCATGGTCATGACCCATTTGCTCAAGTTTTCACTCCTCCCTCTTTTCAACAGGATGCTGGGTGCTCTGGCAAGTGATGAGTTCTACAACTAATCATTCTGCATCTATTTCCATCAGTTATTGGATGAAGGCTTTAGGAGATCACACCTATTTCCTATTTTAGGCAGAACCATCTATGTCTCTCTTAGGGACCTCTTTGCTACCTAGGTTCTCTGGGATTGTAGGCTGTAGGCTGATCATCCTTTCATCCTTTGCTTTATGCCTAATATTCACTTATGAGTGAATACTTACTGTATTTCTCTTTCTGGGTTACCTCACTAAGGAAGTTTTTTCCACTTTTGTCCATTTGCCTGCAAATTTAACATTTTAATCATTGAGTAGTACTCCATTGTGTAAATATACTGCATTTTTCTTTATTCATTCTTTGGTTGAGGGACATTTAGGTCATTTCCAGGTTCTGATTATTACATATACTATTGCTATGAACATAGTTGAGCAAATGCCCTTTTGGTATGATTGAACATCTTTTGGGTATATGCCCTAAAAGTGGTATGATTGGGTCTTGAGGTAGAATGATTCCCAATGTTCTGGGAACTCGCCATACTGATTTTCAAAGTGGCTGTACAAGTTTGCACTCCCACCAGCAATGGAGGAGTGCTCCCCTTTCTCCACATCCTCTCCAGCATCAGCTTTCCTCAGTGTTTTCAGTCTTAGCTATTCTGACAGGTGTAAGAAGGTATCTCACATGTGTTTTGATTTGCATTTTCCTGATGGCTAAGGATGTTGAAAAATTCCTTAAATTTATTTCAGCCTTTTGAGTTTGTTCTGTTGAAAATTCTCTGTTTAGATTAGTATTCCTTTTTTTTTTAAATTGGATTATTTGGTATTTTGTTGTTTAGTTTCTTGAGTTCTTTGCTATTTTGGAGATGAGCCCTCTGTCTAATGTGGGGTTGGTGAAGATCTTCTCCCATTCAGTTGGCTGCCATTTTATCTTATTGACCGTGTCCTTTGCTTTACAGAAACTTCTCAGTTTCAGGAGGTTCCATTTATTAATTGTTGCTCTCAGTGTCTGTGCTACTGGTGTTATATTTAGGAAGTGATCCCTTGTGCTGATGCATTCAAGGGTACTGACCACTTTCTCTTCCATGAGGTTCAGTATGGTTGGATTTATGTTGAGGTCTTTGAGCCATTTGGACTTGAGTTTTATGCATGGCAATAGATACGGATTTATTTGCATTCTTCTACATGTCGACTTCCAGTTATACCTGCACTATTTGTTAAATGTGCTTTCTTTTTTCCATTTTATACTTTTAGCTTCTTTGTCATAGGTGTTTGGATTAATAACAGGGTCTTTGATTCAATTCTATTGGCCCACCTGTCTGTTTTTATGCCAGTACCAGGCTGATTTCATTATTATAGCTCTAGCTCTATAATAGAGCTTGAAGTTAGGCATGGTGATGACTCCAGAGGTTCCTTTATTGTATAAGATTGTTTTGGCTAACCTAGGGTTTTTTTTTTCCATATGAAGTTAAGCATTGTTCTTTTGAGGTCTTTGAAGAATTGTGTTGGAATATGACGGGGATTGAATTGAATTTATAGATTGCTTTTCATAAGATTGTCATTTTTAATATGTTAATCCTACCTATTCAAGAGCATGTGAGATCTTTCTGTTTTCTGATATCTTCTTCAATTTCATTCTTCAAAGACTTAAAGTTCTTGACAAGGACTGTACTTAAATGGCTACATTTAATCATGCCATTGTATTAATGAGGAAAATGGAAAATTCAATTGTGAATGATTAGAATTATGACTTTGTATACTTTAAACAAAGTGGCATGTTATTAGAGAATATATATGAATCATTTGATGAAAACTCTGACATCAGGTGTGCTATGAAACACAAAGAAGGGCTTATGTGGCCACATCCTGTTTTATCTCTATGTGTCTCTATTCATTTTCTTTAGTAGATGCTAAGCTTCATTATTTTATCAGGGTACTATAGAGTAAAATTACTAATAGAAATTACATATATTACAGAAAGAAATTTACCAAAATGGCTTATGTAATAGGGATAGATAAGTTCAACAATGGCCTTCTACACACCAGAGAAGATGAGAACCCAATAGCTTCTCAGTCTGTGGAACAGATGCCTCAACAGTTCTGATTTGGAAATGAAGGCCTAGAAAATTTCTCTAGAGTCCTTGTTTTGCAATACATGTTGAAAGCCAAAGAAACTGCATTTTAATATCACTGAAAGATGACAGCAAGAACAGCAACAATGGGGATGCTGTGGTGGTTAGGATGAAAATGGCCCTCATATAGGCTCATATGTTCAAATTTGGCCTTCAGTTTGTGTAATCATTTGGGGGGGATTAGGAGGTGTGGCCTTGTTGGAGGAACAATGTCACTAGGGGTGGGCTCTGAGGTTTCAATACCCACAACTTTCCTTGTTAGATCTTTTTCTGTGTCTCATGCTTGTGGATCAGGAGATAAGCTCCTAGCTATTGTTCTAGCACCATGCTTACCAGCTTGCTACCGTGCTCCCTGCCATGATGGTCATGGACTCTGAATCCTCTGAAATTATAAGTTCTAATAAACTCTTCTTTCCATATGTTGCTTTGGTCATGGTGTCTGCATAGTAATAGGAAGTAACTAAGACAGATACCCCTACTTATTGGCAAGAAGTGAAGACAGGCCAACAGTCAACAGTGCTTATTTTCTTTGACCTCATTCTTCCTGTCAACCCATCAAAAAGTGTTCTCCATATTGGGGAAAAGTTGTCTTCTTTCATTTAATTCTTTCTGAAAATGCTTTCACAGATCCACTCATACTCATGTCTTTTAGTTTATTCTAGGTCATGTCAAGTTGACAATCAGGACTAACCAGCAGAATCTTGGAGCATTCCTTCCATGGAAGAAGTAAGATACCCATTGAAACATAGATATTATATTCTCTTAAACTAAAGGTGAACATGGATGAATATTTTACTTTGTTCTAATCTCCAAAGAGGATATTTCCATACTTCCTGGCATCTCAATGCATCTGCTTAGATAATTTGTTCATCCAGAATGAGTCATGATGTAAAAGAAATCATGACAATCTAATTGACTCTGGTCAAAGCTACTGTTTCAGTTCCTGAGCTAAGAAATAAACTTTTACCTAGCTGCAACAATCATGCTAAAATTCAGTGTAGAGGTAAATTTACACATTTTTTTAAAAATTATTAAGGTACAGTAAGTAAGAGAAGAAAGAAAACAAATATGATTTACAATGCTTATTTTTACTATCCCAAATATCAACTCATGTACACAAGACAAGTAACCATCACAAGCATGCCTGCTACCCAATGGGATGCACAAGGGTTGAGAGCCCAATAGCTATTCAATATCTTTCACGGACAGTGGCTTTATCTGGTAATATATCTTAATAGACCTTATCAAATGGACATAGCAAAGTCTAAACTAGATTATTTCCATGATGAATCAAATCTTGACATTTGTCTTATATATTCATACCAATAATGCCACAAGGTCTGTCAATACTACTGTACAAATACATTTCTACCAAGATTTAAATACATTGGACTACTTCCAATTATTTGCGGGAGGAATCAAAAGAGATATTTATTCAGTTCCCACATAAAAAGCTCATAAAATTGTGGAAGTAATAAATTTACAGGTAGCTGATGATGCTAAAATATATAGCATCTAACTCCAAAATTGTGCCTTAAATAATTAATGGAGCAAAACAGACATAAATGAAATGCCAACACTGCAAAAAGAAAATAAAAAGAGACCAAAGGCAGATATTGGCATTCTGTAGATGGTCATTAACTTTCCTTTGTTTCTTTACAATGGAAACTGCACACCATCAGTCTTGGCTTTTACCCACTATGAATCTAATGAAACAATAGCCACAACCCTAATAGAAGGAAGCACAAGGGAAGTGAAGTCTACTCTAGTCACACTCTGTTCTCTCTTCCACCTCAGCTCAGGAACAGTCTTCATCTGATCCATAAAATAAAATAGGAAAAAATATATGGAAATATCTCACTCTGGGAACATGTATATTCACACCCATCTCTCTGTAGTAAAACCTCCTCACTATTTTTTTTTATTTTGTTTAGTCTCTGAATTCTGTGTAGCAGTGTTTATCAGATTTGTCTCTCTCTGAGACCTCCCTACTTCTCAACCATGGTAATAAAATGGCTTAAGTTTGGATAGTCCTTATTGTTGTTTGTTGCTGTTTCTTAATGATATGTGTGGACCTAGAGATGTCTCTGGTGGTGATAACGAAAGAAGCAAGAGTATGCATGTTCTGGTAATAGCCATCACCAAAGTAAAAAAAAAAAAAATAAAAACCCAGACAACACACATTGACTGTGCAAAGCTGGATCGAAGACCTTAATGTAACTCCAGTTATACTGAACCTGATAGAAGAGACAGTGGAGAGTAGTCTTGAATGCATTAGCACAATACATATTTATAAATATAACAACAGTAGCACAGATACTGAGAGCAAAAACAATACATGGGAGCTTTTCAAACTGAAAAGCTTCTGTAAAGGCAAAGAACAAGGTAAATAAGACAAAGCTGAAGCCTCGAGAATGGGAAAAGTTCATCACCAGCCCAACATTTGACTGAGAACTGCTCTACAAAATATGTACATAACTCAAGAAACTAGACATCAAAACACCAAATAATCCAATTACAGAACTAAACAGAGAATTCTCAGCAGAGGAATGTCAAATGGCCGAAAGACATTTAAGAATTGCTAAACATCCTTAGTCACCGGGGTAATTGAAATCAAAATGACTCTGAGATACCATCTTACACCTGTCAGAATGGATAAAAATCAAAAGCACCAATGATAGCTTATGCTGAAGAGAATGTGGAGTAAGTGAAACACTCCTCCATGGCTGGTGGGAGTGCAAACTTGTACAGCCACGTTGGAAATCAGTATGGCAGTTTCTCATAAAATTGGGAATCAATCTACCTTAAGATCCAACCACTCTTGGTCATATACCCAAAGTATGGTCAATCATACCACAAGGACATTTGCACAACAATTCTCATATCAGCATTATCCATAATAGGCAAAACCCGAAACCAGCTGAGATGTCCCACAACCAAAGAATGGATAAAGAAAATGTGGTACATTTACACAATGGAGTATTAATCAGCAGTATAAAACAATGACATCATGAAATTTGCAGGCAAATGGATTGACCTAGAAAAAAATCATCCTGAATGAGATAACCCATACCCAGAAGGATAAACATAGTGTGTACTCACTCATAAGTGAATATTAGAAGTAAATTAAAGGCTACAATCCACAGTCCCAGATAAAATAGGTAACAAGAAGGACCCTAAGAGGCACATATGAGTCTCCCTGGGAAGGGAAAATAGAAGAGATCTCCTGGGTAAACTGAGTGCAAGGGGTCAGTAGATGGGAGATGATGAGAACATGAGGAAACAGGATATTGAGTTGGGGAAAGGAGGAGTGGGAGAGCAATGAAAGAGATGTCTTGATAGAGGGAACCATTATGAATTTAGGGAGAAACCTGGTGCTGTAGAAATTCCCGGGAATTCACAAGGATGACCCCAAGTGAGATGCCTAGCCATAAAGGAGAGGGTGGCTGAACTGGCCTTTTCCTGTAATCAGATTGGTGAATACCCTAAATGTTATCACATAACCTTCATCCAGTAAGTGATGAAAGCAGATGCAGAGATCCACAGCCAAGCATCAGGCCAAGTTTAGTGAGTCTAGTTGAAGAGAGGGAAGAGGGATTATGTGAGCAAGGTGGGTCGAGATCATGACAGGAAAATCCACAGAGACATCTGACCTGAGCTTGTGAGCACTCATGGACTTTAGACTGACAGCTGGGGAGCCTGGATGGGACCAAACCATGCCCCCTCTATGTGGATGAGAGTTTTGTGGCTTGTTCTGTTTGTGGAGACCCTGGTAGTGGGGCCAGGATCTATCTCCGGTGCATGAGCTGGCTTTTAGAGCACATTCTCTATGGTACAATGCCTTGCTCATTATTGATGGAAGGGTGAAGAGCTTAGTCCTGCCTCAACTTGATGTGCCAGGCTTCGTTGACCTACCCTTTCCTAGAAGTGGATGGGGGGAAGGTTGGATGGCAGTGGGAGGAGGTGAGGAAGGGTGAACTGTGTTTGGCGTGTAAAATGAATAGAGAATTTAAAATACAGAAGGACTTCTTAATGATCAACTAGCCAATAAATTACATGAATATATATAGAAGTACATACTAGTATGTAACTCAGTGACAACCAATTGAGTTTCTAGTAAGGTACAAATAAGGGGGGTAAAGAATATGTTTAAAAAACAAAACCAAACAATAAAATCCAGTTTTATTTGTCTAGTCTTTTTGCTATTGTCTTTGTTGTTTCCATAAAATCTTTCACGGTAGTTTTTGAAAGATTCAAAACAGCCATTTTGGAAGATTGGCAGAGCAACCAAGTTTTGGCATAAAGATTATTCTTGAAAACTGTCTCTGAAGTTGTAAATCCTTAGGAAAGTTGAGACTTGTTGACGGACGTTCTGTCCTGCCCTGTTCCTGCAATTGTTAATCCCAAAGAAATTACATAGAGGTCTACATTAGTTATAAACTGATTGGCCGCTTAGCTCAGGCTTGTTATTAACTCTTAAAACTTATATTAGCCCATTATTCTCATCTGTGTTAGCCACATGGCTCAGTACCTTTTTTAGCGAGGCAGTCACATCTTGCTTCTTCTGCCAGGACTGCAGAGAAAATGGGCTTTCCTCTTCCCAGAATTTTCCTGTTCTCATTGACCTGCCTCTACTTCCTGTCTGGTTGTCCCACCTGTACTTTCTGCCTGGCTACTGGCCAATCAGCATTTATTTAAAAAATAATTGGCAGAATACAGACCATTCCCACACCAGAGACTCTCAACATCTAGTGTTCCAAAGTTGTCACCCATGTCAGCCCAATCTACTCCTCGGATAATAAAAATGTTTAAAAGATATTTGCATTTGATAAACCACTACTCTCTCCATTCCCATTGCGTGGTATGAGTTTTGTTGTGCATGGCAATCTCTTGCAATGGTGATAGGATAAACAAAGTTAGTAATTTTTACTTACTTTTAATTTTTATTTGCAGGTATGTGTCTTGTGTTTGTATGTGCCACATGTATACAAGTAACCATGGGGGCCAGAAATGGGCATAAGATCCTCTGGAGCTAGAGTCACATGTGATTTGAGCTGTTCAAAGTGATTTTTGACCACCAAATTCCAGTCCTTTCCAAGAGCAGCAATGACCTTAACCCCTGAATCATCTCTGCAACTTCTTTGATGAGAGGAATAAGACTATGCATGTCCTGCCCCACCCATCATCACAGTCAAATAACAATCAGCCTGTATTGACTACTGAAAGCTGGAGAAAATGGCTCAGGGGTTAAGAAAATTGCAGCTCTTAGAAGAGACTGGAATTTGGTTTTCAGCATTCACATCCCCAGCCTCTCTCCCCTTTAACAGTGATTTTAGTTTTTTTTGGAGAAGGTTTGTCACCATCTGAACTGACACAATTTACATTTAGCATTGCCATTGTGCATAACATAAAATAATTTTTAAAGCTCTAAAAGTATCTATGCTGGAAAGAAAAAGTCTTCAAGGTAAAAATGTGTCACCGGTTACACCCCAGATGTGGAAGGTAAAGTTTTACCGCTGAAGGCATAATGCATTTCAGACATGGGGACCAGATATGTCTGAGGTGGAATTGATCTGAAAGCTTCCTCCCTGAGGACTAACTTTCTGGGTGCTGGAAGGTACCATGAAAGCTTCTAAAGGAGGACAAAAACCAATTATCCTATCCACCTGTGATGTGTATGAACCACAAAAATGACCAGCATGACATGATAACTCTGAGGGTACAGTAGTGTCATACATGCCTTCTTTCTAACCAACAGTTCTATAATTGGACTTAATATGCTCAACAAGAAGGAAACCATGGCTGATATTGGAAGCTTAACTAACTACCCATGACAAGTGTGGTCATAGATCTTAGAGGAGAACAAGCATCTACCACTTTACCAAACCTGCATAACCTATAACTAAAACCTAAATCTTTTTCTTAAACCCACAGATAAGTGTAGTGCTCACTCCCCATCAAGAAAATTCTTATTTGCAATAGATGGAGCAATACCCAAACAAAATGCAGAGGTGTGGAGCCCAGTTCCAGTGGATACATCTACAAAACACCTTCAGCTCTGAAAGTTCAGGGAACTTTTAGAATGAGGGTAAAAGGATTATAAAAGCTAGAAGATCAGGGAATTTACTGTGAGACTGTGTCTCCTAATAATGTCAGAAGCTACACCAGACTGATATGATTGTATTTAGGAAATAATACACACATACTCTTACACATGTACTAGCAATCAGTGAAAAGACAAGCCATGGATTTCGATAGAACAAGGAGGGTTTAATGGGAGGTTTTAGAGGGAGGAAAGGGAAAGAAGAAATGATGTAATCATATTATAATTTCAAATACAAAAGAAATAATGAAAAGGTGAGATATGTGAAGACTTAGACTTTAAACTTCTTTTTTTTAATTAGGCATCTTATGATATAAAAATTAATGTCATGCTTGGCTTTATTACTCTGGAATCCTGTTATTTCAAGTTAAGTTTTGATTAAGCTGATTCTGATAATTTACAAACATTTCATCATCAGCTGCCAAATTAAATTTATACCTACCAGGCTTTTAAAAGGAAGAGGAAACTCAATAGAGATGAGTAAGGAAGCAGTAGCTAAACTGGAAGGAGAGTCATTACATGTGATTTCCACAGTCATCACTATGGGAATGCTAAGTTGCAGAGGTTGGCAATGAACATGACCGCTTTGCTAACTCAGTGGATCATTTTCTGGATGTTAATGCCTGTGTTTCTCTTTGAATTGACTTCAAACTGGCTCTTTTGAAAGGGGTGACTGGTAGGCAAGGTGGTTTATATTTCTTAAAATCCCCACGGGCTTCTTACCTATTTCAGCTTCACTTAAAAATCTTCCTTAAGTTTAGTCCTGTGCAGGTTCCCTGCTCTCAGTCCAGAGTCAATGAGCTCTCACTAGCTCAGGTCAGCTGTTTCTGTGGGTATCACCATCATGGTCTTGACCCCTTTGCTCATATTATTGCTCCTCCCTCTCTTGGGCTGGTCTCCAGTAGCTCAGCCCAGTGCTTTGCTGCAGATCTCTGTATCTGCTTCCATCAGTTGCTGGTTGAAGGTTCTTTGATGGCAATTAAGGCAGTCATCAATCTGATTACAGCGAAAGGCCAGTTTAGGCATCCTCTCCAATGTTGCTTAGAGTCTTAGCTGAGGTCATCCTTGTGGATTCCTAGGAATTTCCCTAGTATCCATATTTCTCCCTAGCCCTTTAATGGCTCCCTCAATCAAGATATCACTTTCCTTCTTTCTCCCCAATTGTCCTTCCCCCTTCTTGAGGCTCCCACTACCTCCTTTTTTCTGGCCTCTCCCCTTCCATAATCCTTTCTCATCACCCTTCCTAATTTTTTCAGGAGGTCTTTTCTGTTTTCCCTTCCCAGAGTGATCCATGTTTAGCTCCTACGATTCTCCTTGTTACCTAGCTTTTCTGGGATCATTGGACTATAGGCTGGTTTTCCTTTGTTTTATGTCTAATACCCACTTATGAGTGAGTACATACTGTGCTTGTTTATCTGGGTCTGGATTTCCTTACTTGGCATGTCTTTTTCTAGTTCCATTGTTTTTATGGCTAAGTAGTATTCCACTGTGTTAGTGTACCACATTTTCTTTATCCATTCTTCAGCTGAGGGGCATCTTGGTTGTTTCCAGTTTCTGGCTATTACCAATAATGCTGCTATGAGCACAACTGAGTAAATATCCTTGTGGTATCAGTGTGCATCTTTTGGGTATATACCCTAGAGTGGTATTTCTGAGTCCTGAGGAAAATTTATTGCCAATTTTCTGAGAAACTGCCACACAGAGTTCCAAAGTGGCTGAACAAGTTTGCATTCCCACCAGCAATGGAAGAGCGTTCCCCTTATTCCACATCCTCTCCAGCATAAGCTATCATTAGTGTTTGTTATTTTATCAATTCTGACAGGTGTAAAATGGTATCTCAGAGTTGTTTTGATTTTTATTTCCCTGATGGCTAAGGTTGTTGATCAATTCCTTAAGTGTCTTTCAGTCATATGCAATTTGTGAGGCTTGGGAAATCTGTGAGGCCATTGGCAGTGGGATCAGGATTTATCCCTAGTGCTTGAACTGGCACCAAGGAGCTCATTTTCTTTGGAGGGACACCTTGCTCAGCCCAGATATGGGTGAGGGCCTTAGTCTAGCCTTGAAGTGAAGTGTCAGAGTTTGTTGACACCCCATCAGAAGCCTTTCCCTTTCTGAGGAGTGGATGGGGGTGGGGGTTGGAGGGAAGGGTGAAGTGGGAGGAAGGGAGGGAGTGGGGATGTGAATACATATGTAAACTGAGAAAAAAAATTGTATTAAATAATTCTTAATATAAAAAGAGAAAAAAATCTCCCTTAAGAGAAAAAGAAAAGGTGTTGAGCTGAGTGAGTTGGAGGAGGGATGGTACCTGGGAGGAGTTAAGGAAGGATAAACTGTGACCAGATATGCAGTATGAAAATTATTTTCAATAAAAAATAACTTGCCCTCAATACTTTCTGCACACTGCCGAATATTTCTTCACCTTTCCTCACTAGTTACTGGTTGTGGCACTCAAGCCATTGTTCTTGAATATGATTCACTAAAATAAGAGTCTTTGTAATCACACAGAATCTCTCTTTTGAATTTGATATATTATGCAAAAAGTGTCAGAAAAATCATGTGTGAAAACCCACAGCTGCCCCTCTCCAAGCTTTGAATGCCACATGGAAGACCACAAGGGCTCAGACAAAAAGGGGAAAGTGGAAGGAGTGACAAAGGACAGGAGGGACTGACAGGGATACCTTTATATTCTGTTATAGACACACTTATAGTCCATTTTGTAGAAATGAATCCTCATAACTGACTTAATAACACAAACACACATACACTTAGTGGTTTTTTCTGAACAAACTCCTTCCCATCCTTGGTACTTTGGAAGGTCCAGAGGCTGATACTGGAAGACCGTCTGGACTCTCAGTATTTGAAGAAATTCTGATTCCAAATATCAGGTTAATAATGAATAAGGAAGAGGTGCAGATACCTAAGTCTCAGAAACATGGCTGACCCTCTCATCAGAGGGGTTGGACTAAGCTCCAGAGTGATTGACTATCTTTGTTTCCCCCAGACCCCTCCCCATGCTTATCTGCAATGTATCAGTATGTTAAAGTCTTTTGTTTGTGTCAGGGGTGGGGTGGGGGATAAACAACTATTATCTTAATTTGATTCTGGTGTACCTGGTACCTTATGCATCTGTGGCTACAAACACGTGGAACTGTCTGTCAAGATCCTATCTAAATATTATATAAAATATTCATAGTTAAAGCATGCACATTGGGTACATGAAAAATGGACAGAAAATTCTCTCTTTTATTTGGCGTACTCTGTTATGATTGTGGATGTTTAGTATATGAAATTGTCCCTGAAAGTTTTTACCTGTTTCTGGTACTTATAATCACTACTATTCAGATATAAAACTAGCCATTTGCCTAATCCTCCCATTTGAAATCTACTCTGCATATATTTACGTGATTAAATAGGTAATAAGTCTTTTTTCGTTGTTGTATATGTGAGGTATGCCTGCATACGAGTCTATGTATGATCATCAATCAGTTCTACTCCTTAAGTTTGTAAGAGTTTTAAGCTTTGACACTTTGGAATAGTGTAGATTTCTTGTCCCGCGAGAGCTGTGTTTCAACTCAGGTAAGCAAGCTTGCACCCAGTTTCAGGAAATTCTTCTTTTAGCTCCTGTCAGCAGCATCATTTCACCTGTGGGATCACAAGGCTGTTGCTGAACCCTTCTGTTTAGAGCTTCATATAAACCAAGTGTTTTATCCTTTCACTTGACCCTTACATCTTTAAATTTTTTTTTGCCTTGATTGTAGGATGGAACTGTTAGTTGGTTGATCTTTTATTTAACATTTATTCTCCTCAAATACATTACAACCTGACCACACCATTTCCCCTCCCTTTACTCCTTCCAGCCTCTTTCTCTGCCTTCCTTGTCCCCAGATCAACTCCACTGTTCCCCTTGGAGAGAGAGATAGAGAGAGAGATACAGCGGCAGAGAGAAAGAGAGACAGAGAAAAGATGGCCTGGCAGGGATATCTAGTGAACGTTGTGGTCTAACATAATACAATAAGACTGGGCACAGATCCTCATATTATGTCTGGACATGACAACCAAGTAGGAGGAAAAGGATCCCAGGCAGAAACAAAAGAATCAAAGACCTCACCCAATCTCATTGGTGGGATGCCCATAGGAATACCAACCTATATAACTTAAGATGTAATCAGAGGACCTGACCTGGATCATTCCAAATTGACTGGAATATGCCTTTGACCATTAAGCTCCACTTTTATTCTTTCTTTTGTTTTTCTTTTTTCTTTTACACTTCCCACCTCATCCTAGAATCAGATCTATTCATAACAATTCATCATTTTTTTGTATACTAAATATTCCTTATGCTCATCTTCAGTGATGAATTCTACTCCAATGCAGTTACTGGAAGAATTTGAAACTTATGTGAAGTCCCATTAGAACACGAGGTTTCTCCCATCAGTTGCATTTTATACTGATCTTCTCATTAGCTGCAAAACAAAAACACAACAACAAAAAAAACCCCTATGCTCTTTCATTTACCTTCATCTCACATCTAGTTTCCCTGCCTTTCTCTTTGCACTCACTGTTCTTGCTCCTAAATCCCATGAGTCAAAGCTGAATATTAATGCCAACTACCACCACGACAGTGAATCTTGGCTGTAAAATTATAATCACACCTTAACTTTCCTCCCTTGCATAGCTTCACTGCTTTCTCTGCCTTATCATGTGAAAATAATTATGATCATTATTTCACCATATTAAAATCTTCAATCACATATTTACTATAATTTGCATGAAAACCTCACCAGCATTTATTTATGCATTAGAGAGAGGATCTAGTTTCTATCTGCTAAATCTAAATTGGAAATTCCTAGTCTGTGTATACACACACACACACACAAATACACTATTAGAGAATGATTGGTTGTTGCTAGTCTATCAAATTTTACAAACCAAATTGTCAAGGAATATTATTTTAAGGTGTGTTGCTTTTGTTTATGCTGCATTTGTTTAACTCTGTGAAGCTATGATTCTTTACCTGTCTAAAACACCTGATGGTCTAATAAAGATCTGACTGACCAAGCAAGGCAGGAGCAAGGACAGGCAAGGCTGGCAGGCAGAGAGTATATAAAAAAAGGAGAAATAAGGAAGACGGGAGGAACAAAAGAACAAGGAGAGGAGGACAACAGAGGCCAGTTATCCAGCTACACAGCAAGCCATGGGGAAAAAAAGTAGAGAAAGTTATATAGAAATTGAGAAAGATAAAAGCCCAGAGGCAAAAGGTAGTCGGGTTAATTTAAGAAAAATTGGCAATAAACAAGCCAAGCTAAGGCTGCGAATTCATAACTAAGATTTATGTGTGATTTATTTTATTTACCAAAAGAGTAAAGGATTAAACATCACACAATACTAAATTACACAGAATCCCCAAAACCACATAAACATGTCTATTTATCATCTATCATCCATCATCTATCTATCTATCTATCTATCTATCTATCTATCTATCTATCTATCTATCTATCTATCCAGCTCATTAGATAATGAGCTGCCCCTACATCATATAAATATGTCCATATTTTGATTCTATTTTAAATTTTATTTATGTTTATGTGTGACCATATGGTGTGCCTGTACCCATGGTTCCAGAACAGAGCATTGGCACCCTGGAGCTGAGTTACAGGGAGTTGAACTTGGGTCCTCTGAAAGGACAGAGTGTGCTCTATAACTCTGAGACATCTAGTCCCCTATTTTGCTTATTTAATGTTATCCTTATTTCATCCTGCTATCAATCATATAGTCATCATTAATTTTAGGGGCATAGTCTGTATCACTGATAACTTCTAAAGTAGGTTTTTTAATACAGTATTTTTAAATTTTATGCTGGTAGTATTTGGTTCTAACTTAGGTCTCTGGGCTATCCTGCTTCTGGTTCTTGGTGCTCCAGGCCATGCCAGGGGTAGGTTCCCTCTCATGGCATGGATCTCAAGGTAGAGCAGTCATTTGTTGGACACCTTTACTGTAGCACATCTTGCAGGCAGGAAAAATTGTGGGTCTAAGGTTTTTTGGTGAGAATAGTGTGCCAATCCATCCCTCCACTACAAGTCTTGCCTGGTCACAGGTGATGGCCAACTCAGATTCCTTATTCCCCATTGCTCCATTTTCCCTCATAGCTAAGACTAGGGTCATTCTTGTAGATTCTTGAGAGTTTCCCCTGTACTAGGTTTCTAGCTTGACCTCATGATATGCCCAAACCCTTTATAATAATAACACAAATGATATCATAAATTAAGTCCATCTATGTAACACGAGGGCCTGCTTGTCGCCCTGGCCGCCTGGCTAGCTTAGCCCCAAAATAATCACACAGAAACTGTATTCATTAAAACACTGCTTGGCCCATTAGCTCAGGCTTATTATTAACTCTTATAACTTATATTAGTCCATTATTCTAGTATATGTTAGCCACATGGCTCAGTACCTTTTACAGTGGGGCAGGTCACATCTTCCTTCTTCCCTGTCTGGAAAGGACTGGGAGGAATGGGCTTCCTCCTTCCTAGAATTCTCCTGTTCTCATTGCCCACCCCACCTCTACTTCCTGTCTGGTTGTCCCACCTCTACTTCCTGTCTGGTTGTCCACCTATATTTCCTGCCTGGCTACTGGCCAATCAGTGTTTATTTAAAACATAATTGATAGAATACAGAATTGTCCCACACCACATCTAAAAATGAAAAAAATCTTCCTTTAAAAAACAAGCGGAGAGTAGGGAAGATAACTCGGTCATTAAGTTTGTTGTCAAGCATGAAGAACCTAATTCAATTCAGTTCTCAGCATCCACATTAATAAAATATAGGCACAACAGTGTGCATTTGTTCCTTCACTATATTATAATTAAAATATAATTATATCATTTTTCACTTCTCTGTCTTCCCTCCCACGCTTCCAATGTTCCTTCTCCTCGATCTCTCTTTAAGACCCCCTCACTTTCTCTCTTAAAATGATGAGCTTTCTCTTTGATTATTTTTGTGATATACATGTTTGCATAAATATATAAATACCACCTGCAGAGAATGTTTAGCATTGCTTATGTGGATACAATTACAAGCCTAACTATTTTGTGTTGGATGACCAATTATTTCCCTCATCCCTGGGAGGATATTTCCTGCTTTTTCAACAGTCACAACTTTTCTGTAGTTATTTGTCTATGGGCATGAATCTGTGAAAGTCTTTTTTCTCACTAGGCACACCCATTGATATTGTCTTTGTTCAAGTCTTTTGTAGGCAGTGACTGCTCATTTTCTTTCTGGCTGCCCAGACCCAAAATAATCACTCAGAAGCTATATTAATTACAACACTTTTTGACCAACATCTTAAGCACATTTCCAGCTAGCTCTTACATCTTATATTAATCCATTTCTATTATTTTGTATATAGCCACAAGGCTGTGACTTACCCAGTAAAGTTATGGCATCTATTTCCTTCAGCAGCTATATGGTGTCTCTTTGACTCTGCCTTCTCCTTCTATATCTCTTCCAGCCTAGTTATATTCTTCCCTGCTATAGGCTGAAGCAGCTTCTTCATTAACCAATGGTAATAAAACAAATTCACAGCATACAGAGGGGAATCCCACATCAGTCTTATTGAGATGTCATGGGTGTAGCTCCCCTGTCATATCTAGAAGAAACACATTTTCAGTAAATTTCCTGGCCTTCTGGCTCATAAATTTTCTTCTCCATTCTCTGTGATGTTTTCTGGGCATTGGGTGCAGGGACTGGCCATGCACATCTCAAAATCAGTTGATGTCTACATCCTGTCAGGTAGTGGTTTTCTATGATAGTCTCCAATTTCTTAAAAAACGAGGTTTTTAAAATTATTTATTTAGTTTTTTGATGTAAGGTCAGAGCAACACTTAGCTAAAGGCACAATGATATGTTTGAGAATGCAATTAGAAAATATGCTGTTCTAGCAAATTGTGGTTGTAGGGTCTCCTCTAAGAATGCTGACCTCAGCAGCACCAGGTAGTTGGCTAGTCAACAGTGCACATTTGTAATCAGGCACTAAGAAGGAAGGTATGGAATAATACCTAGGGCTTGCTGGCCCACCAGGTTAGCCAAAATGGGCAGCTCCAGGCAGAGAAACCCTATATTAAGCAAAATAAGACCAATTGTGACTGGAGAAAAATAGTGTTAACCTCTGTCCTCTATGTCCATGCATACACACAGACACACAGAAACACATACACAGGCATACACAGAGTTAGCAGAAGATCCGAAAATGACAACTGAAATGAGTAACTTAAAATTATTAATTGAAAACTACATGAGAGATTAGATCCTCAAGACATACACAGGAATCTTGAGACAGACATTGGGAGTTATTTCATGAAGCAACCTAAAGGAACAACACCATATGGAAAGTGTGGAGTGGTTAAGATAAATGAATACCTTCTGAACTTATAAGTGTTTATGGAGAATCAAAATGAGAGTGAGTTCATACAGAGACATCCTGAATTAGTCATTAGAAGGATAAAAGCATTCTGTGGATCTTAAACATAAAAACTACAGCTACAGCTCAAAGACCAACATACTAAATGAAAAACTTAGAGACAAAGATATTAGAACAGATGTCTTTATTGAAAATTGGCATTAGGATTTATTTGGTGATTACTATAGTAGGTAAACTTTAATTTTAATAACCTCACTATTTTTCTGAAATCATCATTGAGTTTGCGAGATATGCAGTATGATGTCCAATGGTTGTTCTTTGTATAAAGATATGGAAATTAAAAATCATAATTGAGTCAATATGCTGAGAATTAGAGGATTGAATCAAGTCTTCATTGAGATTTTCTGTACTTCAGAATACTACCTTGAACTTGATGGTTTTCCATTCATTATAACTCAAAAAGTATATTTTGTTGATCAGGTGACTTTAATAGAAAATGTTAACAAAAATTATCCTGTTGTCACATATAAAATATGCAGATTTGTTTCCATGTTTTTTTAAACTTAGACTTTCTCACACTGGCAATTTTATTTACAAAGATCCCTAATAAACTTAGTAATTTTTGAATAGTAATAAAAGTTGATTTTTATTCATGGTAACCTATTTATTATGTTCAGATCACAAAATTATTTAAAACATTGGACCATATTATATAATATTGTAGAACCATTTACTTCGAGGCTACCTCTTAAATACTCAACAGGTTACTTCTTAATTGCATATGCTGAATCATAATTGACAAACACTAAACATAAAATGGATTCTGTCTATGTGTTGTTTCATTGGTTAATGAATAAAGAAACTGCCTTGACCTGTTGATAGGGTAGAACTTAGGTAGGCAGGGAAAATGACTGAATGCTGGGAGAAGGAGGCAGAGTCAGAGAGAAGCCATGGCACCACTGCTGGTTGGAACTTTAGCCGGTAAGCCACAGCCACGTGACAATACACAGATTACTAGAAATGGGTTAAATTAATATGCAATAGTTAGCCAGTAAAACGCTAGAGCTAATGATCCCAGCAGTGATTTAATTAATACAGTTTCTGTGTGATTATTTTGGATATAAGTTAGCTGGGTGCCCGGGAACCATCAAGCAGCCTCCATGCAACAATGGATAGCAATTATATCAACAAAAATAAGGGAAAAAACATGTCATAAGAGAGATTTTAATTGGTTGAATCAATAGAAGAGAAAGACTATTCCCAGCAAGAATATTTGGCTCTTTAAAAGGAAAACTAGCATTTCAATATAGAAACAGGGTTTGGAGAGATAGTTCAGCGCTTAATATCACTTGAAGCTCTTTCAGAGCACTTGCTTTCATTCCCAACACCTATATTGTGACTCACAAAACCACCTATAACTCCAATTCTGGGGCATTCAGTTCCCTCTTCAGGCCTCCATGGGGACAGCATACACACTGCATGGTATACATATATATTAGGCACACAATAATTAACATAAAGTAAGAGTAAATAAATCTTACATATAGAGAAACAAGAAAGGTATGAAGCTGACCAGAGGGAATGTCCAAATCAGAAGAACACAATGACCAATCACTGATGTCATTCAATATAACAGATTTTGTGGTTCTTCTACACAGAGCTAGAATATCAGGGAAAAGGTTGAGATACTTATGTAAAAGAAAAATAAAAACAGGAAATTAGGTATTGCTATGACAATACCAAAGGGAGAAACAAGTGTTGCGTGAGATAAAGGGAAAGCTGAAAATTTAGAAGGCTTTCAGGGTGATAATGGCATTGTTAACAGTTACAATGTAACAGCTGCTTACAGGAAGGCAGTAAGATTGAGTATTGGGTACAGACCACCAAGAGGCAATACTTGCTTCTTTCTAAAAGTCAGTCAACAGGCATAGCTGAATATAGGCTTTCTCTCCTTATTTGGCATGGACAACTACAGTAGGTTTATTTTCTAAAACAGATTTATTTACTTACTTTTCATTTATCTATGTATATGCAGATATGTGTGCAAACCTTATGTGTCAGCCTTCATTTACATTACTAGTGAAGATGGCCATTTCCACTGAGTGTGGGATTAGCCCTTTAGATTAGGCTGGCTTCCAGTGAGCTCCAGCCATCTGCCCTTCTCCACCTCCCAACACTGGTATTACAATGGACACAACCTCACTGGCCATGGATCAAACTCAGCTCCTCCTGTTTGTTCAGCAAGCACTTTGCTATTGAGCTATCTCCCTACCCCCAGATTTCTATCTTTCTATATCTCCTAATAAGTGTCATTTCCAAACTGTCTAGGAAAATAACCACTCTGTGCATTCTGATGACAAAAGTTTTGGAAAAATAGAAGAACCCTAATGTTAGATCATAGAAAAACCTTGATGCTATTCCTCTTAAACTTAACATGCAAAAATATTTGAATTCTACATGACCCAGTTTCTCTTTCTACAACTAAAGAAGAAAAAAAAATGATGGCAACCCCTGCCCTTCAACTCCAGGATATGCAGCATGAGGAGTAATGGACAATGGACTTTTGAAGGCTTTATAGCAAGTCATTCTTTTAGCATTGCAAATGTTAGCTTTCAAGTATATCAAATAATTCCTAAGCAAAAAATCTGAATAAAAGTTATTTCTGACCCAAATTAGCCACTTCCATGAGAATACAAAGAGAGTCATTACTTATTCAAACTAGGTTGAAAAGCACCTGTGTTTTAGCATCTGATTTTTAATTTTCTTTCTTTCCTTCTAGCCCGTTGACATAACATTCAGATAACTCTCTCCTTTATTTATCAAGTTTTAAAGTTTATAACAAGTTTAAAGTATATAACAATTTCCACTCTCAACTCATGATGCCTGCACTGAGCACTTTTTCTAAGTATGTACAATATCCTGCTCTAAAAGCACACACACACACACACACACACATACACACACACACACACACACAGAGAGAGAGAGAAAGAGAGAGAGAGAGAGAGAGAGAGAGAGAGAGAGAGAGAGAAAGGGAGAGAGAGCCCACAACTCTTCCCTTTGCTTTTTTTATGTTTATTTATTTTACAAACTGACTGCAGTTTCTTCTCCCTACCCTCCTCTCAGTCCTTCCCTCACCTCCCTCTGTACCCCCATCCACTCCTTCTCTTCCATTTCTATTCAGAAAAGGGCAGGTCTCTCATGAATATCAACAAAGCATAGCATATCAAGTTTCAGAAGACTAAGCACCTCTCCTTGTATTAAGCCTGGCCAAGACAACCCAATATGAAGAATAGGGTCCCAAACGCCATCATATGAATCAGAGAGACAGCCTCTGCTCCTGCTGTTAGGAGTCTCAAAAGACGGCCAAACTGAACAATTGTCACCTATATGCAGGGGACCTAGGTCAGATCTATGCAGGCTCCCTGGTTGTCAACTCAGTCTTTGTGAGCCCAGGTTAGTGGATTCTGTATTTTTTTGTGATGTTTTTGACTCCTCTGGCTCCTACAGTCCTTCCCCTCCTTTTCAGTAGGATTTCCCGAATTCATACTAATATTTACCTGTGGGTCTCTGCACCTGCTTCCATCAGTTGCTGGATGAAGCCCCTCTGATGACAACTGGACTAGATAGCAATCTATAAGTATAGCAGAATATTAGAATATTATTAAGCATCATTACACTGACAATTTTCTTTTCCAGCCACATTTTGGTTCTATCCTAAGTCTCTGGGTCATCCAGCCTCTGAGTCCTGGAGCCCCAGGCAGTGTTGGGGTGGGTTTTCTTTTGTGGCATGGGTCTCAGGCTGGACCAATCATTGGTTGGTCATTTTTACAATCTCTGCACTACCCTTACCCTCAGTACAACCCATAGGCAGGACAGACTGTAGGTTGAAGGTGATGTGGCTGCATTGGCGTCCCAATACCGCCACTGGAAGTTTTGCCTTTTCAGAGGAGAAGACCAGTTCAGGCTAAGCATCTAATGTTGCTAGGAGTCTTAGCTGGGGTCATCCTTGTAGATTCTAGGGATATCCTCTTGTTCTTTGGTCTTTCTTAGGAGTCTTATAAAAGGAGTAACCACATACTCATGTTCCTGTCTATTTTCCATAGATTTATTTTCTTCATTTTTAATTGTGTGTCTGTGTGCATTTGTGCACATGAGTATAGGTGCCCATGTAGGTCAGAAGAGGGATAGGATTGGATTCCCCTGGAGATGCCTTCACAGGTGACTGCGGCTACTTAGAATAGAACACCTGTCCTTAGCAAGATCAAGTATGCACTCTTACCCGAGCTCAACCACTCCTGCTCCTTCCCTGTTTATTCTGATTAACAGAGGGTCACTGCAACACTGTTCCTATCACTCCAAAGGCTTCTACTTCTCTGCCTTCCCTTTATTTCAGGCAGAAACCATTGTTTTGTGTTATATACTGCCTCCAACAATACCTCTTTCTTGTTTTAGCTCTTATTTTGCATATTTGTCTCAACACTTTCTGGGAATCTAGCTCTGCTAGACGAACTCTAACACGTACAACTCTGAATGACATCCATGCTTAAGAACGAAGCACTAACTCCACAAATCACTAGTTCCTTATGTTTGTAAGGCTGCAAGGAAGAAAGTGACTGATGACTCTACCTGTGCTTTATTCTTGTGACAAGGTAAGCCCAAGGCAATCGATTACAGAATCAAAATTAGAAATTAACACAAGACACCGCTGGGTGATGGAATTGGGACCACTGGGTTTCTTAGCTCAGAGCCAGACTCAAATGAACCAGATGACTGAAGAAACACAAAGTGATTTGATTATGTGAAACAGAGCAATATTTATATATTGTTTTTAATGTCCCTTATTAAATACTCATTTCTTTCACTTTTGCACAAGCTTTTGGGAAATGACTTTTACAGTTGGTGATTTTCTTTTTCTAAGGGAATTAGAAGCATGGCAAATCTCAGACTTCACAGCTTTGACAACTGTACCTGCCAAAGAATGTACTTCTGGAATTTCCGAGCCTTAATTTTGCACAGATTCAAATTGGCATCCTAAGATTTTTCAGACAAAATTCTGTTAATGCTGCTCTAGACATTACTTACTTTCATGGAAAGGTTTGTGAGGATCCTGGAGGCATGCAGTGTCTGTGTAAACTGGACCACCTGTGGCCTGCTCTCTGCCACGTGACTGGTCACGTTGGAGATGGCTCAGAGGGTGCATGCTGCACAAGTGAGAGTCTGAGTACAGATCCCTAAAACACGTGCAAAATCCCAGGCGTGCTAGCATGTATCTAAAATCCCAGCCCACCTCAGTGAGGGCTTTGGAAGCTGAAAGGGGGAGAATCCCAAGTATTTTGCAGGCAAGCTGGGCTGGTTTTATAGTGGAAATATAGAAACCCTGTCCCAAGCATGGCAGAAGGCAAGGACCAACAACAGTGAAGTTATCCTCTGGCCTTCATACACATACACAGTGTAACTCACATTCTCTCTCTCTCTCTCTCTCTCTCTCTCTCTCTCTGTCTCTCTGTCTGTCTCTCTCTCTCTTCCTGTCCCCCCTTTCTCATCATACACACAAAATAATTATAACAAATCCCATGACCAGAACCATTTCACTGGGTCAACCAAAATGAAAACTGAAAAATACCTATTGAGTTTGGAAAACAAACAAACAAACACTTTGGTTTTAAGACAGTTTCTTGCTGGCTTGCCCATGTGCTGTCAAACTCAAGAGAATTCTCCAGCCTCGGTATCCTGAGTGCAGGGATTGCAGCTGTGAGTCACCACAATTGGCTTCCAGGACACTTCATATATACACAAAGGTTTAAACTGTGTGTGTGTAGGGGGGGATATTGTGGGGGGGGAGGTGTGGGGGGAGACCTACATACAGTTGGCCACAGAGGCCAGAGGTGATGTTTCACCTAAAGCTGAGTCAGAGTTACAAGTAGTTGTGATGCTTGGGAATTGCCTGATTGGCACCAGGGACCATCCTCCTGTCATCTGCAAAAGCAACATGTGCCATCTCTCCATTAAGCCATCTCTCCAACTCACATTTTCTCTCTCTCTCTCTCTCTCTCTCTCTCTCTCTCTCTCTCTCTCTCTCTCTCTGTGTGTGTGTGTGTGTGTGTGTGTGTGTGTGTGTGTGTGCGTGTGTGTGTGTGTGATCTGTATGAGTAGTGTAGGAGCACACAAACCATGGCTGGCTTATGGAAGCTTTTCTCGTTCTGCCTTGGGATTTGCGGATTGAACTCAGGTCTTCAGGTTTGAGCAACAAACACTTTTTACCTGCTGAATCATCTCTCTTGACATCATATTTCAGACATGTGTCACTGTCCATATTTTTTTTTCAGTTTATCAATTAAAAAAATTTAAAGAAGAAAAAATGCCACTTATAATTTTACATCTAAAACATAACTATTCTGAATATTATATACCTTATGTGTTTTTACATTACTAGATAATATTTTATTATTGTATCATAAAATTGATTTTATGTGTTCTGTATTTCATAAGATATATAATTATAATTACAATTTTTTTATTTCAGGAAGGTCTGTGGTTCACATTAATTGTTAAATTTGCAGAGATGGCTAGCCGTCATCTGTAACTCTAGTTCCAGAGGATCTGATGATCACTTGTGACTTCCCCAGGCATCAGGCATGGATATGATGCAGGCAAATCATTGATATACATAAAATAAATATAAATAAATTACTTTTAAATTATGCAAGCTTAAATAGTTCAAATGTCAAAACCTTTAATTATAATTTTTGTAAATATCATTAAGAATGCCTAAAACATAATTAGTATGGTGGAAATGATGTGAGTCACTTCATTAATCACATGCTAAAAAGTCTGTCAGTTATCAAGCAATTGCCACAGAACACTCTTGAGTGTGCCACCAATGTGTTCTACTTGGAACTGTATAGTTTTATCTTAGGTCAGCAATTTGAAAATTATTGTTTCACCTCATCATAGCCAATGTTGTAATTTTTAACTAAAGTAAATTTTCTCTTAATATATTCATTTTTTGCTATTCATTATGATTTCATACTTAAAATATATTGCATTTCTTGATATATGAATTTTCTACTCACAACTGTGGTCTTCATTTGCTTCTCATGTTGTATATCTATTTCAGTGTTTTTCTTCAGAATGAAGCTAGCTTTTTTTCATATTGAAGGGCATACTATGACAACAACAAAGTTGCTACTGAGAAATGTGTTGTAAAAATAGCTAGTAATTTTGAATGGCAAGGTTGCTTCTATCAATTAGAAATGTAATACATACTATGGTGTAGAATTATTGATTATATGATCGAGTGACAGTTTTCAAGACTAAAGACTGTTCATTGAGATCACAGCTCTTGAGCCAGGTTGATAGCTCAGAAGAAAAGGCATTTGCTGCTGAGCTTGGTGATCTTAGCTTGATCCCTAAGGACAACTGGGTGGGAGAAGAGTGCTTACTCCCGTAGGTTGTCCTCATGTATTTACAGGGCACTGTGGTTTGAATAAATACACACATATGCAAGTAGGCATGTATACACAAGCAAATAAGTTACACATGTAATTAAAGCATGTTAAATATGTTACCCTTTCTCTAATTACCCTGGATATAATAAATATTTTTAAACCCTATGTATCTAATACCTATGTGTACATAAATGTGTGCAAATATTTTGAGAATAAATAAAATGGTAAGTCCCACATATGTTGAATAATGGAAAAGCACATAACTGAACAAAGCATTCAGTTGCCCCCGGGTTATTTTTCTTCCTTCAAGAAGTTCAGAGTAACTTCTGGGGAAATACATTGCCAGAGACAAATTAGTCTTTGCAGCTGTTAGTTTGCATAGAAAATGATGGCATAAATGTGGGGGAATATGTAATCTTGGAAAGTAAATTATTGATACAAACAAGTAAAGGAAATAATTAAACATGCCCCATTCTCAATAAAATATTGAAAGGAAAATTATTATGATCACTACATTTATTCAAGCTAAACTCAATAATTTTAAATTATATCAACAGGAACGATAGAACAAACTCTTGTTCCTTAAGGTTTCAAGCAAAAAGGAAGGAAAATGGGAGTTTTCTTAAACAAATAAAAGAGGAGAGAAAATAATTTACCCTAGTATAAATAATTTGTAAAACTAGGTAAACAAAAAACTAAACAGTTATTTAAATAAATGAATTAATATAAATAATAGCTTCCATAAATCTCATCTATCAGTTGTCTATATTGTGTGTGTGTGTGTGTGTGTGTTACTGCTGGTTGTAAGCCACCATGTGGGTGCTGGCAACTGAAAACAGGTGGTACTCTGCAAGAGCGCCATTTCTCGTGTGCCCCTTTAAATATACTTAAGAATAGACTTAGAATTTCGCTTATGATCATCCATAGATGAAATTCTAGTCAGCAAATTGCCAAGTAAATTTATGTGGTGGAGAGCATTAGCCATGCATAAGATATGATAAAGAACACACACACCTTGACATAGAAGCAGTCATTTTCAGGAACCATATGAATCTTACTGAGAGACTGCTTTATGATCACACCACGAGCTCTTTTAGGCTCTTGTGAAGTGTTATGTTCTTTATGCACTGACTTAGTAATATGCCACTCTCCTCCACTGTACTATGAATTCCTTGAGGGCAGAATCTAACTCTTGACTTAATTCTCCTGAGTTCTACCCAGGTGCATTCCAGGAATATAGGTAGAAAGCAGGAATTCAGCTATGCAAGGAGACTAACTATAAATTATAAATGGAAGTAATCAGACGTGTGCAAAACAGAATTCCTATTTATCCACTGTGTTGTTTATACTTGTAAGCCACTTTCTGAGTATGGCCTTTTCTTATTCTTCCTCTGTGGTTTCATAGTACCAATGGTATTTGTAAGTTTTACTCATTAGAAATTTCCAGCAAAGGTTATCTGGATTGCTGCAGGCGATTCTTAATGGTTTTTCTTTTGCCTTTGATTCCTAACAGATATAATCCCCAGCAGTCATTTCTGAAAGTAAATCAGATTAACTCATTCCTCTTGTGCCTTTTCACCACCTCATTCTGCTCGACCCCAGATTCATGGCTATTCATTTAATAGACTGAACTCTCTACTCTCTTGTTGTTTCTGTCTTGAACTCCCCTCCAAGTATCCAAATACAATTTTCTTTTTTTTTTGTATTTGTGGCTTTATTCAAAGTACTTTATGCAAACCCAAATTAAGGGTTTCTTCATCACTAGGCGAAATATGAACACATTTTATCAGCTATAGCCAGAGACCATTCTTTCTTTGTCTTTGCAGCCCTAACCTTTTATCAACTTCTGATATACCTCTCTTTAAACTATTTGCTTATTGCTATTCTCCCCTATGGAATGCAGATGTATGAAGGCAGAAACTGCAGTTTATTAACTTGTCCTATTCTTGACATCTAGGAGAACACAGGTTAGATAGTGTATAAACTTCTATACATAAGATCATTAAAGAAGGAAGTGACTTCTCCATTGTTTAAATACAAAGATTATTGCTCTTACTTGAAGTTCACAATTTGACAATAAATATCTAGCATCACTATGACAGTCATTTAATGTAGGGTATATATTATGATAATATTGTCTCCTCTTTTCTATTAGTATACTAGTTAGTTTTCCGTTCCTACAATTAAAACCTGAGATAATCATCCTGAAATAGAAAAAAAATTGGCTTATAGATTTAGAATTGTAAGTCCATTGTAAATTGGCCCTGCTACTTTGGGGCTTAAGGAGAAAAGCAATCTTACAATGTAGTGTAGTGGAGAAAACTTATTCTCCCCATGTCTGCAGATGAGAGAGAGGAGGAGGGAAGAAACCAGAGTAATATAATCACCTTTAAATACCCACTGCAATATTCTAAAATCTTTACTAGGCTCCACAATTCAAATATTCCACAAACTCAGAGGCAAAACTAGCCACTAGTCTTTGGGCAGTATTTCATGTCTGGACAGATACAGTTAGTTAACAGCAATGAGCCCCTGCCTCAGTTCATTGAGATTAGTTGTCTTCTGGGACAAATAAACTGAGTCTGGTTATTTATATTGTGAAACTCACAAAAGATACTATTTTAAAAATTGTTCAACTCTTAAGTATTGTTGTTAACAAATACTGCAATACAAAGATCAGTGTAATATATCATCCTGTATCATCCATCTAGCTTAGTAATCATCAGCAAACATAGAAATAATATAAAGATCCATGTATTCGCATTGAAATTGTTTGGCAGATTCCTTAACTCTCTTTGAATATACAAGACCTTTTTTTGTTTGATCCCTCAACTTAGTAGCTAGAGTCTTTTGTTTCTGCTCTATTGCATTAATGGTGGCATTTATCATATTTTATCACTTCCATATACCCAGTAAATTAGTAGTTATAGCCACAGCCACAACTACACACAAGTTTGATTTTTGTATTTGTGGGAAACTTTTGTAGACGGTATTATAAATTTCCATGGGGGCACATAAAATCTGGTCATACCTTTTTCTACTTTTAGCAGCCATTGGTGATCAATTCATATGTATTTAAGGTGGCTTTGAAATAGTAATGTGCAGACTAGAAAGCTAGCTCAGAGGGTAAGAGCACTTCCTGCTCTCAGGGAAAACTCTTGTTCAGTTCCCAGCACTCACCTGATACCTCACAGCCCTCTGTAATTTCAGATCCAGGGAATTAGATCCCCTCTCCTGGCTTTTTTGGGCACCAGGAACACATATGATACAAATACACAAATGTAGGAAAAACACTCATATACATATTCATAAAATATAAATTTTTAAAAACTGGTAATATATTACTTTGCTATTTATTTTTAATTTAGATGTACACTTTTTCTATAAATATGATAGTCATGCATATAATAAAACGTTGCTCTTATACATTCATGAATAGATGACACTTACTTATATTGAACATCAGAAAGTTAAGAGAAATATTTCTTCCCTATTTATAGTTTAAGAAGATTGAGTCCTTCATTGTAATTTGTTAAGAGAGCAAAAGAACAACCATCCAATATGCCATTATCAGTTTGTGGATGGAAACATAGTTGATTTCAATTAATTACAGTTATCATTGAAACATTGGGATCAGTTGTGATTCTGATGGATGGGAAGAAGTCAACTCATTGTGAATGCTGTCTTCCTGGGCTGATAATCTTGGGTTCCATAACAAAGCAGGCTGAGGAAACCATGAGTAGCACGCAAGTAAGCAACACTCCTCCATTGCTTCTGCATCGGTTCCTGCCTCAAATTCCTGTCATGTTTAAGTTCCTGTCTTGTCTTCCCTCCTTGAACTGTGATTCAGGATATGTAAATCAAATAAACTTTTTTTCTCTCAAATTGCTTTTGGTAATGGTGTTTCATCGCAGCAATAGTAACCACAGTTAAGACAAAGTCCATATTTGGTGCTGGACTTGAGACAATGATTGTAATAACATGGTAAACATTTTGGATGTATGAAATTAAACCATTGAGTAATTAAGTTAATTTCAAAAGAGGTAGAACATTCATATTGTGACATGGATATTCCTGTATATTTTTAACCAAGTTTATAGTGAGATTCAAGAGCAAGAAAGCCTGTGTGTGTGCGTGTGTATTTATATGTTATTTACTAGCATGTCTTTCAGAAATTAGAGTTAACATGATTGACAACACTAAGAAAATTGAACAAATGTCTAAATTAATTGTGAAGTAATATGATGCGATGATAGGGTGTTGTTTTATGAATGACATTTGAATCAATTATTCCACCAAATCATTGATAGAAAGTAAGAATGAGTCAATATCTCTTTTTCTCTTTAGATTTTTGCTAATTTGGTCATGGATATTTACTTAGCTCTGCAGATGTAATGAATTTGCATGCCAACATTTGTTTCTTTTCTTTTAGTGGCATTGTGACGGTATGCCTATGCTGACTTCCCTTCATGATTACAGTAACATGAGTTATCTAAATCGTGATGAAATTTAATTATGCAAAAGTTCATGCTATAACGTTTATAAAGTCCACAAATTAACAATTTGAGTGAATTTTGAAGGTATGAAAGAGTTTAGGGGTGTGGGTTTTACTCTGCAGCTAGATTATACACGGTAAAATTGTAGACCAAATATCAAACATATGCCTGAAGCCAAAAGTTAAAAGCCATAGAAACTCATCTGAAGGATCACATGTAATTAAATTCATTGACAGAGCATGAACAGTTTATCTAGTGGTAGGACATTGCATCAGTAGGTCCCTAAATGGCAAGGAGAGTCCCTTTAGTCTCTAACATGAGTTTTTGAAGCTTTAAATGCTCTTTTGAGGTACAAACTAATTGGTTTTGAAGGTCTGAACTGAAAACTGAGACGTGAAAGAAGCCGAGTTGAACTCCTTCCAGGAGAACTGATAATCACCAGTCACCTGTGGCGACAGACAGGTTCCTCAGTGTATCTAATCAATATACTCACAACTTTTGTGTCCGTGTTTAAGGAATGCTGACTGCTTTCAAAGGTCAGCTTGTCAAAGTGACATTTTGATGGCTTGGAGTTTCAGTGACAGGTCATCTGCTAAGTTTTCTGAGAGCCTTCCATTTTTTGTCTTTTTATTTATTCTTCTCTCATTCAATACACACTGACTTCATCTTCCCCTACCTCCACTCCTCCCAGTTTCCACACTGACCTCCGTCCTTTCCCACGTCTACTGCTTCTCTGTTTCCCTTCAGAAAAGGGCAGGCCTCCAAGGGATATCAACCAAACACAACATAACAAATTGCAATAAGACTAGGCATAAACGCTCATATCAAGGCTGGACCAGGCAACCCATTAGAAGGAAAAGGGTCCTATTCTTAGGAATCTAACAGAAACCCCAAGCTGAATAATCACAGCATATTTGGAGAAGACCTAGTGCTGACCCAGACAGGCTCCATGACTGCAGATTCTGTCTTTATGAGCTCCTATGGGTCTTGCTTTGCTGATTCTGTGTGCTGGGTTTTCATTGTCTCCTGAACCCCTCTAGCTCCTACAACCTTTCCTCCCCATCTTTTGCATGGTTCCTTGAGATCTGCCTAAGGTTTGGCTGTCAGTCTCTATATCCTCTATATCTGCTCCATCAGTTGCTAGAGGAAGCCTCTCTGAGGGGCAAGGCACCCAATCTATGAGTATGGCAGAGTCTGGCAGAATATTGTTAGGAATCACTGACTTTTTTTTTTTAATCAGTTGTTTTTGGTACTACCTGATCTCTGGGCTATCTTGCTTCTAATTCCTGGCTATCCAGGCAGTGTTAGACATGGCATGGGCTTCCTGACCTGGGCTTCATGATAGACCAGCGTTTGGTTGTTCAAACCCACAAGCTCTGGGCCTCAATTGCTCCAGCATATCTTGAAGGCAGGACATGTTATAGGTTGAAGGTTTTATGGCTGGGTTGGAGTCCCAGTCTCACCACTGGAAGCCTTGCCTCTGAATTCTGCATTATTACGAGTCCTCACTAGGGTCACCCTCCCAGATTCCTGGAAGTTTTCACTGCATTGGATTTCCATATCATTCCTCAAATGCCACCCCCCTCCATTCCAGTCATTTCTCCAGTGCTGTCTCCCCTGTCCCTCACTCCTCTGCCTGACCCCACCTGTTCCCATCACTGCCTGCCACCAGTCCTTTTGCAAATTGAGCCTTCCAGTTTTAACAGAAGTCTGAAAGAGCGAGTGAGTCAAGATTTTCCTTTCTCTGTCAGACTTCATGGAAACCCGCTCCTCATGTTGACATGTTCTACTCTAGAAATGACAATAACTAAGATTCCTATATCAGCTTATCAGTTTGTGCATCTGATTCAGAGTAAGTTGGATGTTTGATTCACAGTTCCTTAGAAATTTTTTTCATTTTATACTCTGGATTATATGCTGGAGATGATTAAACTTTCAGTGTCTTTTAAGGAAGACACTGAATTATGCATGTGAACATATCATAGATGAAGAGTTCCATAACTCACTTTATGCCCTAAGTACTTTAAATTTTACATATATGTTTGTATATACACATGCAATAGCTTCTCTTCTAAGTCAGTTTGACTGGATTTGGAGTCACCTAGGAGATACACTGTTATGAGTATCTGTTTCCAGAGTGATTTAACTGAGGACATTAGGAAATTCCCAACCTAAATATGAATGGCACCATCCCATATGATGGGATTCTGAACTAGGTGGAAAGGGGAAAAGGAGTACATCTGAGAACCACAATTCATCTCTTTCTATTCACTGACCATGCATACAACGAGAACAACTGCTTCATGGTCCTGCAGCTTTGCCTCCTCCACCAGGATGGACTTATTGTTCTGAACCATCAGCCTAAATAAGCCTTGCCTTTCTCAGCTTAATTTCTTGGCATGTATTTGATCCCAATAAAAAGAAAAATAACTAATATAATACACACATATTAAGACTACCTGGATTTATATAATTTCAGTGTGAAGCAATTATTTCTAGTTCATAATTCTTGACCTACCCTCAAATTAAGGATTGGTAAGTCCTGTGTATTTAATTAAGAAACAGACTTGATTGTGTTGGATAAATATGGATTGCTCTTGGTGTATCCAGAATAGCTAGTTTTATTATCTAGGAATAATTATAAAAATTTATTCTAGACTCTAAATCTTGGCCTAATTGGATTCAAGCACTTTTGTGCTCATCATAGGCTTGCGCACTTCATAGATAGAAGGAGAAATAATCGATAATCTACATAGGAAGTTTACAGCAATCCAGGATATTTCCAACGTTGTTATAAAGATATGCAACGTTCCTGATAAGCTGGACTGCAAAGACTATAAACTACACCACACACACACACACACATACACTCATGATTCTGTATTACAGTTATGGGTATTACCTCTGAAAATTCCCTAATAATATTTAAGACTCATAATTTCTGAGTCCTGATGTAACTTTTGTGTCTCTATATAATTTTCCTGGTTTATTTTCATTCTGTATCAGACTGAAAGAGATTCCTCTTGGATATTATATATAGATTACCTATATATATACATTTACATATATATGATATATATGTATACACATGTATAAATAAATACTAAGTGGGACAAATACCTGAATTAACATGATTTAATATTACATTTATGCATATGTGATTTTAAATTTATGCTTGCATGTACCTACAGGTAAATTAATGAGTTCTAAGGTACACTGAATCATATATATATATTGGATCTAATTTTATGAGGTCTATTTATAATAAAGAGTATGAAGCATCTATATATGATACTGTGTGTGTCACCTGGGACAATTTGCCTAAAATGTTAATATCTATAATATTTTATATTTAGCTTTCTAAATCCTGATGTTTTCTACTCTCCTAACTATTACCACGCTTGTTTGAATGTTGATCATTTTCAATCCTTTGTGCTTTTAAAAATTTGATCTATTTCAAAATACATATTTTCTTTAGATTGTTTTATTATAGAGATTGATATCAACTCTCAGCTGATTAATAACACATTTGTGTTGTTTCCTTTACTTAAGCACAGTTGTAAAAATCCATCCTGTGACTACAGAAATCAGAGTCTCATTTGCTGATGGTGATGCAAGAGGTCTGTCTCTGTCTTCACAGCCTTAATCCTCCATCTTGAGCTATTGGGGTTGTTTGCGCCTTCTTTCATGAAGAAGATGTTTCAGCTTTCCTTCTGATAACCTAGCAGCTTCATAGAAAAATTGTAGGCAAGTCAGAAAGGAAAACGAGGTGGCTCCGAGGGCAAAGTGCTTGTGGCACAAGTATGAGAACCCAAGTCTGTTATCTCCTGCAATCCCAAAAGAGCCCGTGTGTGCTTGTAAGCCAGGACTAGGTCGGTATTCATAGTGGGATCTGGGGATCTCTGTGGAAAGCCATCCCAGCTCATTGGTGAGGCTTGGACTCAGTGAGAGTCACTGTCTCAAAAACATAATAGTGAGAGGACGATGCATAATGATGACTCCTGCTTCTTTATATTCATGGGAAAGTGCATCCTCAAATGCATACACAAAACTCTCACACACAGACACACACACACCTGCACACTCCATTGTTAGGGTTACCATACAGCTCCAGTTAATGCATATTCCATATGGTTGTGCTATGTATTGACTTTATTGCTCTAATACAATACTGTAAACAACAGTTGTATTAAAGGATGCCACATTGAATTTGACTGCCAGCTCTTCTAGTTTCCACAGGTTCTTGTTTAATAGTCTTTGAAACATACATGCTCTGCAAAGGTTTCTGATGCTGAAGTGGTTAAATCAATCAGATGACCAGCAATAGCCTGATACTTTTCAGCTGCAGCAGATCTGTTTCTTTCAAGGGCAGAAAGAAGGGCTTTGCTTTCGGAATAGAATGCACTGGGACATTGGGATGCTGATGACTAGTGACAGCTAGCTCCTGTTCCCCATGATAAGGAAATGTATGATGCTTCTCCTGCTGGCCATTCGGGATATCCCCCAGTGACTTTGCATGACCCATGCTGTGAGTGGAAAATGTCTTAGGCCTTCAGACTAGTAGCTGATGAGGTCAGATCATTGAGCTTGCTATCTTTGAACTGCAGAGAACTGTATTCTTTGTTTATTTTGATGCCTTTTTAATTTGCGTGTTTGCAATGAGTCTATGTCAAGTTAAAAACTACAAAAATGCATATAATGAGAAAATGAAGTACCAAATTGTTCATTTTTAAAAAAAAGAAGATGATAAATATACAGCCAGAATAAGATGTTGGTTGGTATTTTCCTTCCACTCTAGGGACTGCATGGATGCAGCTCACATGTGGAAGCAAACACACAGGTGGGAAGAAACTTCTGCATCCACTCCAAACTTCTTTCTCCATGACACCAGCATTTAGGAAGACTGAAGCTGAGTGTTACTCTTGCACACTCTTGGCCTCAAAGATAAGTTCACAACTCTTACACGAAGCATGACTTTTTTCTTTTGTAAAAAAAAAAAAAAATAGGGCCTTGTAAGATGGCCAAGTTGGTAAAATGATTGCTGGGCAGACATGGAGGCCTAGATTTGTAACTCAGGCACCCATGCAATAGGCCAGGTGTGGTGCCATACCTGTAATTCCAGTGCTAGGGAAGTGGAGGCAGAGCATGCCTGGACCCCTGGACTTGCTGAGCTCACTGATCTATCCTACTGTTCAGTGAGAGACCATGTTTCAAAACTTAAGGTGGAAAGCAGCTGAAGGAGTTGCACAGCATTGGCCTTTGCCTTCTGCATGTTCCTTCCCTATGCACACAAAAACACCATATACGTAACTACTTAAACATTTTCCTCTTAGTTTGAAAAAGGTGCGTTTCCATGTGTGTACAGGTAAGGCATGATGTTTGGGCTGTGAGTGCTAAGGCCATCAAAGCATATCTAGGAGAATCGTTAGAGGCTTTGAGAGACAATTTACTTCCAGTTTTAAAAATTTATTTCCAGTTTTAAAATTTCAATTTATGAGTCAAAAATTCATATAAATGCTCTATTAAACTTTCAATATCATCAGTCATCATCAAACTTTCTATAACTTCTAATGAAAATTTGAACATTAAAAAAATGATGTAAATTTGTGCTTTGATGGAGCATTACCTTGGGTTATGTCAACATAAAAACTGTGATTCTGAAGCTATTCTGAGTAACCATGACCAGAGAACACTGATTTAGGCTACACCAAATTCCATGTTCTAACATGGAAGCAGTTTCACTGGGTTTGTATAGTTTTACAGAACAAAGAGTGTCATAAATCAAGACAACTTTAAAATACATTGGTGGGTACAGCAGAGAGATCTAGAGAGCTATTTCACAGGCCCAAGATGCTATCTGATTGTAAGAGACGATGGCCCATCGGAGTTGGTACTGGACATACCCAGACACCAAATTCTCAGTGCAAAGCAGTCCTCAGGGGACATATTAGTCGAATAATGAATTTTTATTGTTAGACCAAGAAATTTTTGTCTCAGGAACAAGTCAGTGACCAAATGAAGGAATAGCCCTTGGAAGCTACCTTTAGGAATATAATCTAACAGTTTTTAATGAGTCGGAGAAGGGTAAGCCTATTGGCACAACATTTGCACATGTACAGGCCTGTTAGAGCCCTTCGCTGGTGACATTCTTAGGCCTTGGATTGCTGGAAGCTAGTGTTCTGCTAAGTCAATAGTTTCTAAGAGGTCTTTGCTTATTATCATGTGGTGTTAGTTCAAATCCAGAAGGCTAATACTAGCCCAAGATAAAGTTATTAATTTTGAACCTGCAAAATTCCAACTTACCACTGTACTGAAATCCAAATGGGCCCACCATTCTCTACAAACACAGAAACCCCTTCCAGGGGTTTGGTTTAGGCTTTTAGTTTAGTTTTGTTTTTGTTTGTTTGTTTTCTGACATGGTCTCACACATAGCTCTGACTGTCTTGGAACTCACTATGGAGACAGAGATCTGCCAGCCTCTGCCTCCCAAGTGCTGGGATCACAGGCAGGTGCTGCAGTGCCCAACATCTTTTCAGGAAATTTCATTCACATTTGCAAACAAAGTTCTTGCCAAATTACAGAACCTAGCATGCAGAAATGCTCTCTGATTTGCTTAAGGCACACATGTATTTCAAATAATTGAAGCCATGCCACAATGCTCCATTGACCTAAGGAAATGTTAGTTATCAAAACATGGATGCTTTTATGAGCACACAGTTAGAAATACTGATAGTGAACACATAAAACGTCTTACAAGACGCAGACGGCAAACCTTTTCAGCACAGACTTCCATCATTGTATTTTAAAGTATTTCAGCTTGATAAATACTCTTTTTGAAGTCAAAGCAAATGATTTTACAATTCCATTGAACTTCTTCACAAATGAACTTTTAAAATAATATCTGCAATTTGTTCTCGGTCTTTGAAAATCTTTAACCAAGACTTTCATGAGCAGAGAAAGCAAACATTAAATAAAATTCTTGCATACAGAAGAAATTTGTCTTGCATCTCCACTAAAGTGAAACAATGCTGCAGATTAAATCATGTGATTTCAAATGTTGCACACCTTACGAGTTTGAATGATTTTATTTGTTTTTGAAGCATTGCTACTGGTATAACAACTTTTTGAGGGAGCTCTGATTTGTAAATAAATTTTTATGCTCTACTAGAGTGAAAATAAATTTCAGAGGTATATACTGTCATATCATCTAAATTCTGTTATTCTTAATAATGTAAAATTGATGAACACATGTATTTTGTCAAGATTTTATTCTTATCAAAATTTTGCATACTAAAGTCTGTTTTAGGAAGTCATACTAAACAAACTAACAAAAATATACTAGTGTTGTAATGCCATTTCAACTTTAAGCTTCAATATTTAATGATTCTGATAAAAATATAAAATGTAAAATATATTCAACAGAAGTTTTTCTAAATTTGACAGATATCTCAGCAATTGGGAATAATTTTTAGCTTTAAAGTACTATAATGATTGAAAATACAAATAATTTCAATCTTATTAGCATAAAAATATTAAAGATTGAAGACATTCTAATAAAGAAAAATAAAATATATATCCCCATGGGGAAAACACATAATTCTTAAAAATATAGAACAAATGATATTATATCTTCATACATATACTGAGAAAACATTTTTATACAATTTATATATGGAAGTCATTATTAGGTTTTAAATATTTAGAATCAGCATAAATTGTTTTACTCAAATTTCAAAGATAACTATTATGTCAAATTTTAGAAAACATAGTTCTGAAAACAAAATGAAACAAAATGTAAATAGATCTATAAATATGTTAATGTGTGAGCCAAAAATTGTAAAATATTGGATTTTAATTAACTTTTTCATTCCTTGTACTCCCAGGAATTTCTCAGTTGATAATGATATATTTATCCTATTTATTGCAGAGCATATTAGAATACAAATGCATTTCTATCTCACACAAAATCCTATCCTTTTCAATGAAACCCTTTTTAATGAAGTGGAAAATTATTACATAACAGATTCAGTATCTCCCCACCAGCAAAGAAAGATTAAAAACCTCTTCAGATCCAAAAATTTTGTTTATCTGAGGGCTTGGCTTGGCTTTAGTTTTAGTTATGCAGCTTGGAATTAAAGCCAATTTCCATTCAATTTTAGAAAAGAAGTATAATTCTCTTTCTACAAAAGTGGACTTGAAGGACCTATAGCTTCTAAAATGAAAATTGAGAACCCTTTTATCATTTAAGCCACAACTGGGTTCTCTGTCCTTACTAACAATTTTTGGCATTATACACACACACAGACACACACACACACACACACACACATTCATATATAGAATATACTTATTACACATATACTGCCTACTTGGGTAGTTGGTAAGAATAAGCCTTTGTAGTTTGAGGAGCGGGCCGCATTCCCAGTGCCCAGCTAGCTAAACCCCCAAAATAACCACACAGAAATTATATTAATTAAATTACTGCCTGGCCCATTATATCTAGCCTCTTCTTGGCCAACTCTCACATCCTGATCTAACCCATTTCTACCTATCTGTGTTCACCAGGAGGTCGTGGCTTACCAGGAAAGATCCTAACCAGTGTCAGTCTCAGACAGGAGTTTCAGCTGCCATTTTAAAGTGCTGGCTTTCTGGGCCGTCCTGCAGGCAAACTCTGAGTCTTTCAGGCAGTTGGTCCAACTACAGAGCATTTTAGTGTGGTTTGTGAGCACATTGTTGCAGCTTGCTTGCTGGCAGGGACCCTGAAATGCCATAATGTTGTGGCAATAAACAGCCGGTACCTCCTCTGTGAGGCTGGAATCACAGAAAGCTAAGGAATGGGCTGGATCCAGCCATCAAAGCCACGGCTTTAATGCTACCCATATTGCTTGGTAAATTAAAGACTCATGCGGTCAGAAAAAGAGAGATATACAGTAAAGAGAGATTCAAAGATGAAGAAAACCTCTAAATGGTTTACAGAGTGTTAAATATATATGCAGGCTTGGAAAAAAAGGTTAAAGTCCTTAAAATAAAAAAGAAAGAAAGAGAGTAGTTGGGTGTGGTGGTACACACCTTTAATCCCAACACTTGGGAGACAGAGGTAGACTGACCTCTGTGACTTCAAGGTGTGGTAGCACACACCTTTAATCTCAATACCTGGGAGGCAGGAACAGACAGATCTCTGTGAGTTCAAGGTGTGGTAGCACACAACTTTAATCCCAGCACTGGGGAGGCAGAGACAGGCAGATGTCTGTGAGTTCAAGGATAGACTGGTTTACAGAGGGAGTTCCAGGACAAAGATACACAGAGAATCTTTCTCAAAAAGCCAAAATTTAAAAGTAAAAATCAAAGAAATAGAGATTAAAATAAAGCCACGTAAAGATGAAAAATACATAGAGAATCTTGATACTGTATGTTATTATGCTCTCTTTGAATTGTTTGAATGCTAAGGAAGGAGCAACAGCTGTTAAAATATTTGCTTATAAATGCTGCTAAAGTAATCTAAGATAAGTATTTTGAAAATACCTTGACTTCAATATTGAAGTCAAAAGGTATGTTACTTTGGAAAAGAGTTTTTGCTTTTGTTTCCACAGGAAATGAGAGGCTGTGGATTCATTCTGAGTTAAGGAAAATCAGGTTTGATCAAGGAAGACCACCTGAGAAATCTCTGGTAGGAACAGATGACCAGATGTCTGAGTTCTACACCCAGAACAGATTCAAGATGCTGCCTGAGATGATCAAGCCTCACAGGATACTCCAGTCAGAACTTGATAATAACTCTAAATTTTCTTTAGGTCCCCATAAAATTATCAGCACCCCCAACCAGCTGGAAGTAGCCTGGAATACTAGGCCCACATTCCCACAAAATGGACTATGCATATTTTCCTTTGTTTTTTTTTTTGTTTTGTTTGTTTTGTTTTGTTTTTTGAAAAAAGAAGGGGAAGTGGTGTGGGAGAATTGTCTGTATTCTGTCAATCATGTTTTAAATAAATGCTGATTGGCCAGGCAGGAAGTATAAGCTGGAAACCAGACAGGAAGTAGAGGTGGGGCAATGAGAGCATGAGTATTCTGGGAAGAAGAAAGCTCTTTCCCCAGTTCTGCCCAGACCCCCAAAGAAGCAGGATGTGACCTGCCTTGCTGAAAAAGGTACTGAGCCACATGGCTAACATAGATAAGAATAATGGGTTAATATAAGCTACACGAGCTAATAAGAAGCCTGAGCTAATGGGCCAATCAGTTTATAATCTTCTGGAGACCTCTATGTGATTTTCTTTGGGGCTAAATAGCTTCGGGAACTCGGCAGGACAGAAACCCCAACAAAGCAGGCCCTTCATGTTACAAGCCTCGAGTCTCTAATCTTAGACAAATGTTTACCTTAGATTCTTTCTTGAAATCCGTAGATGAATGTAGAAAAGCAACTCTTATTCTATCTCTGTCTATTTCTTCTCAAAGGTACCCACGTCTACCTTCTTTCCAATATGCACAAAACCTCCTTTTTCAGGTACTACACATACACATAAATAGATGCACAGACATCTGCATTCACAAATAATTCAACTGGTATATTATATTAATAACACAATCTCTACACCTAACAGTCGGGGAAAATCATGGAAGAAAGGATGGAGAAATTAAAAGAGCCTGAATTAAAAGAGCAAGATAGTGTTTTCTAGACATGGCAAGGATGCTGTGCTCCTGAAATGGCACCACGCTGGTTGCCCAAATAACCTGCATAATGACAACACCACTTGAAATGCTAACACAGACAGGGAAACTTTTACACAGTTCCACCCTTAGTGAAGGGCTACAAACAATTAACAGCCATTGAGATAAGGAAAAATCAGTTTTCTTCACAGATGAGCTCTCTGATAGGTTATTATATCCCAAATGGTCAGTCCTAAACACATGCATACAGAGGGAACACTAAAAAGACCTGGCTACTGTGTGTGTGTGTGTGTGTGTGTGTGTGTGTGTGTGTGTGTGTGTATGTATGTGTGTGTGATTTTATAAGCATAATAATGATACATAAGAGGCTGTGAGTTGGAGAGGATAAGGGTAGGTGGGGCACTGAAGAGTTGGAGTGGGGACAGACTGGTAGAAATTCTAAAATATAGTACTGATGTATGAAAAATTTGAAATAAAAGTAAAATAAACATTAGCATTACATAAGCTATGCTTGAATTCTACCTTGCACATGTATTAGCTCTGATGAAATAGTATCCTATTTCTTGATTTCTATAATTGAGAAAACAATTCCAAATATACTGTGGTTAGTGAAGTCCTTGAGAAATCAGGAGTGTCTCCCTATGGTTTTTTTCAAAATAATATATCTTCAGTACAATCAGTTACAGTAAAATATGATTACAGTTTATTTCTTGACATTATTTTCAGCATTGCTTCATAATTAAAACAAACTATGGTAAGATTTTGAACCATGCTGAGCTGTCAAACAGTAAAACGCCAGGGTTTTCACTGTGTCGCACGCTAACGGCTCAGTGGTAACTTAACCCAAATGCAAAGGATAAGAGTTTTAGTTCACAAGATACAATAAACATATGCATACACCTTTAGCAAACTGCTTCTTAAGATTTAGGTTAGAATTCTCAAGGAAAGATAAAAAAGAGCAACATGCGTGCACTTCTCTATGGTTCTCTGAAAACTATTAGAACTAGGAGCTACCTTGTAAAATTTACGTGTTCCTTACACATCTTACACATTTAAGACTACATGGTCATAGATGTGTACTCACATCGAATCTCCCAGATCTATGTTACCAAACTGAGGATAAAAGGGAAAGCCTTCCCTCTGCATTGTTTTTACGTAGCCTGTTTCTGACTTCCTTACTCACTTCTATTTCTTTTCATGTTTCCATAATAAAAGCAGTTCAACCTCTTTCAGATTTTGTTCTCACCAAGGCATAGAGTCACTGTTAGTTTTCAGTCTCATTCCAAGTATTACAATTGGTGCATCCCTTCCTGCTGAAGTGTCTGCATTTCTGGAATTCATTGGCAACACTTTAATAACACCATTCCACAGAAATGCTAAGAAAGTCTGAAAGGAGCTGAGGAGCTGTGTATTATTTTCAGACAGCAGAGGGAATTGGCAGTAGATGCTGTTTTCCACGGGACGCATTGAGTTCTCCATGATTAGCCTCCTGGAATTAATTATTATTATTTTAATGACAGGTGGCAATCACTCTTAACCATGAGCCCTTGGCTGCTTCCATTGCTACCCTGGGAATATGTTCTGGGCCTCTAATGATGACACCTATTAACTGTAGATTTTCCTTAAAAACCTAAAGCCAGGTCTGTCATGATGATTTTATCTGAAATGACATGGAGGGTTGTATGCATTTTTTTCTAAAACCATAATTTGATGGCAGTCTCCTTTTGTACCTCCTTTTCTAGGTAAGTCCAGCTTTTTCATCATATAAGTAAGGCATATTAGATATTTCAGTTTTATCAATCAAATCAGTAGGTTTAAAATTCTGATTACCTTTGTCAATTTTGCTTCATATAAAGGAAAACTTATGCACTGTAATTTTATTGCTGCCATATTTCTTTAAGTTTCTATCATTATAAATGTGAAACTTAAAATATTAAAGATTTATTTTTAATTATGTACATGTATACGTGTGAGTGTGTATGGTTTCAGTGTTGTGACCACAGAGGCTAAAAGAAAGCAACAGATCTTTCAGAGTAGGAGTAACAGTTATGAGCAGTTTTATCTAGTGTCAGAAAGGGAGCTCACCCACAAGAACAATACATGTTCTTAAATACTGAGTCACCTCTCTAACACCTGATTTATGTTTTAAAAATGCAAACGTTAACAGCATAAGTCTATCGTTGTAGAAATGAGGGCTGCTGTGACCAAGATATTTACCATTTTAAAAACGCTCCTGGTCAGAAAATTGTTACAGATATGCAATAAAGACAAATCCAGAAGGAAAAGACCTCTAAATGGGTCATGGTGTTGGATAAAGGTACATAGACTTGGGAGAGAAAAGAAATAGTTACAAAAAGAAGTAATTTTTTAAATAAGTAAATAAAATAAAACAAAGTTTTTAAAGAGACAGAATACAGATCATCAAGTAAAAGTAAGCCACATAAAGGTAGAATATACACAGAGAGTCTGGATTATGTATATTATTGTGTTTTCTTTGAAATTTTTGACTGTGAATGAGCTAAATACAGAGAGACATTTCATTGTACAGGTTGCTAAGTTAAACCAACATATATGTTTTAAAGGTATCTTGACTTCCAAATTTAGGTCTAAGAATATGTTGCTTTGGTAAAGAGGCTCTACTTTTGTTTCCACAGAAGATCGGAATCTATGGATTTCTTCCAGACTAATGTGGTTTGATGGACCAAGACCCCCTGAAAGATCTTCATGAACCCCTAAAATTAACTTTGCCCAACAAAAAGCAGCAAGCAGTTTGGAGAGACCATGCCCAAATTCACAAATATTATTTATAAATGTTTGTTTAAATTTAAAGGGGGATATGATATAGAGATGAATACTTTGAATTGGTATGGATTTTGGTTTATTGATACAAATTTAAGGTCTGCTCTGTTATATGTATATTTCTGCTCTTGATTAAGGCATTGTGTTTGTGCAGCTCATTTAAAAATGTAATGTATAATTAAATAATACAGTTTAATAGATAGTCATCTATAATAGTCAAGCTTGTAGTCATGTTAGCTAGGTTTTCTAGATGTACAGAGATATATTTCAGATGGATAGGTATTCTTCAATCCTGTCAAAGACTTCTAGAATATGGCATTTAAAATGTTTTAAGAACTTAGGAATTTTCATGACAATGAGACACACCTTATAATGGCAGTGCCAATTTATTTCAAGAGGATGATGGACATTGAAGAGGCTTCTTATGGAGTTTGCTAGCCATTTGGGCAAGAAACTGTTCTTCCCTAGACTGCTTGATGTTATGCTGTATGAACTGTGTTGTGATTTAGCTGCCCTCACTCCCCCTGACTGACAGGGGAACTTCCTTGTGGTTTGTAATTGACAAGGATGTTTGTGTTCTTTCTGGCCAGTGGTTTTCCACAGAACCAGTAGAGGTATAACAGGCTTTAGCTCAGGAAAAAATAAGGTTGCTGTTCTTCCACCTGAAAAGAAGCCTCTGTGTCTTAATTACAGCACCACCACCCCACCAGTCGCAGCACCCAGGCTGAGCTGGCACACCAAACTGAACATGAAGAATCCACAGAAAAATGACTGCTGAACTTGCCTAAAGGTGAGATGGTCCATTGGGGTTCTTGATCCATGAAAGAGTCAGACAGACATTGTGCAGGACACAGAAGAAAATTACTGAAAAACTGTCAATATAGGCCCAACTGTCTTTAAAATTTCCTGCTTCATGGAAAAGTCTTCCAGATACTATGGGCCTGTAGGCTAAGGATGGATGCTGCAATGATACAGAAGATCTTTGGGTGACTGTCCAGGTAGCAAGATGTCTCTGTCAATTCTAGAGTTTTAGAAGTTGCTTACAATGCTTTTTCTATTAACTTAGGTAATAATATATTCTTCTGGAGTCTTTGATGGTGTTGAAGAATAGATAGTTATAGTTTTCCTCAGTTATGGTAAAAGATAGATTTTATATAAAACTTTAGACTCACAAAAATAAGATAAATGATAGAGTATTTTCCTTAATTTGTCAGATATAGATGAACTAAATATTGTAACTATAATTCTTTCTTGATAACTGTTTTGTTGTATGTAATCTTGCTTTGTTTAAGTCAAAACCTTTTTTATTTAGATAGGAAAAGGGAGATGATGTGGTAAATCCTTCTGTATATGAGTTGCTTTTATTGGTTAATGAATAAAGAAGCTTCCTTGGCCTGAGATAGGGCAGAATAGAGCTAGGCATGGAACACTAAATTAAAGGCTGTGATAAAGTACACAGAGTCAGTGAGATGCCATGTAGTCCCCAGAGGAAAAAGACACAAGCCTCCAGCTGGAAACTTGCTGGTAAATCACAAGTCTCACTGTAAATTGTAGGATAATAGAAATGGGTTAATTTAAGGTATAAGAGCTAGTTAGAAATACACTTAAGCTATTGGCCAAACAGCATTGCAAATAATATAGTTTCTGAATGATTATTGTAGGACTGGGCAGCCAGGAACGAAGGAACAGCCTCTGCCAACACTGGATTAGTACTCATTGTACATTATTGAGATTATTTTTTAACATCACAATTTTTACTTTGTTTTTTCTTAGTTACTGATTGAAATTTATTTCGGGATGACAAAAACAGCAGTTCTAGTTGCTGCATGAGTAAAATGTATGTGACAGTGTCTTCTTAAACATGCATATCATATTTCCAGAGGATCCTGTGCTGCTGTTGATCTGATGTGGGCTTTAGGGGTGGAGGTTTACTTATTCAGTTACTAGATGTATTTCTGCAGCATTTATGCTCAACAGAAAGGATTTAGCTCAAAAATCAATGGATTGAACATCAGGAAAGATTCCAAGATAGTTTTTCCTAAAATGAGTTTTATAGTCACCAGATTCTTATTGAAAATATTCTGATAACCCCAAAAGCAAAATCATCAGTCAAATATGTCTATGGTGGTTTGGATATTTTTCTTTGATTCTTTTTCATTTTGTGTGTTTTGAAACAAAGTTCTACCCTTTTGCCCCATGCAAATCCAGACTCATTGTGTAGCTCAGATACACCCCAAACTCAGGACAATCATCTTACCTCAGCCTCCCAAGTTCTGTGATTAGAGGCATGAGCTGCCACTTCTAGACAACTGTTTTTCTAGGGTATATTTAAATTTTCATTAACTTATGCACAGGTAACCTAAGGTCACATGTCTTTAGAGTCACATGTCTTTAGAGTACAATGCTCCTGTAGCCTTATTAGGTGTCATGCCCTATTTTCCACTGTGTGACCTGTGGAGCTGGGCTTTCTCTTCTCTGCTATGTCATAACATTGGATATTATTGAAATGCTACAGCACAGTTTCTCCTTTCCTCGGGCTCAAGATGCTATTTTTTTTCTCCTGGCTTTTGCTAATAGAGCCTTATTAAGCAACTCAGACATGACAGAGTCTAATGAGGGCAGAGATAGTGTTACTGTCCTTATTAATGTTTGGAACCTGACTCAGACTGATTCACAATCTACACATCCTAAATTAATGGCTTCAATTTAGTAAGAATTGACCACAGTTTGAGGTCAGTCAATAAGGTAGTCAGTGATTCATTAAAAGGATGCTCATTATTAGGGCAGCTGAGCCTGTAGGCGGCAAAAGAGAAGACAATGATGGTTTATGGCTTTCTACCAGGTGGCAAGGCCCACTTCAATAATTTTTATACATTAGAAAAGAAGTGTAAATGCAGTGCAAACAGTTTAAATAAATTGTATGTGTAACATCTGAGAAGTTATTTCATCCTGCATTGACAAATTATCATTTAAGAAAATGAAATTTTTATTTATACAAATTTATTTAGATGATGATTTGGGGCTACATTATGGTGAAGGTCTTTATGTTTTCATTCTTCATGGCAGAAAGAAAGAAAAAGGAAAGAGAAAAAGAGGTAAGAGTTAAGGAAAATATCAAGGATAAATGAGCGGGAGTGTGTGCAAGCTAGTGATCAGCTTGTTTGCAACTTCATGCCACCCAAATTGTAATTTATGCACCCGTATTCACCAACAAAGGACTCTGAATGTACTCCAGCCTTTGCCATGCACAAGTCTTCAGTGACTGTCAAGATGTGGTCCCACAGGCACTGACATACAAGCTGTCACCTCTTAGTGTTTTATTTCTGCTGATCATTCCACCTCTGACAAGTAGATCACATGAAAAGGTCAACATGAGTGTACCTACGTATTTGCACATGCACAGAAGACTCCACTGATTCCTACTGTAAAGTAGAGGGGACAGTCATGCTGCACAGAATCAAGCCACACACGTGTGATAATTAACATTCCAAGTCAACTCATTCTAAAGGGTGTCTCCAGATTCTTCCTCACTGTAAAGAAGTCTCACCAAAGACCTTGCCTTCAATGGCATGAAGCAGTTTATGCACATTAAGTTTCTTTGATGACCATGAGATAATAGCAGTAAAAGCCAAGCAGACTATTTCATTGTTTTGTTTATTTTAACACACATAAGACTATCGCTTCTACAAATCGAGTCTGAAAGCTTTTCCAAATAATTTATCTTTTGGTTTATTAGGAGAAATTACTTTCAAACACAACCCAAAATACATAAGCAGAAAAATAAATAAGCTGTTCTGATTGTGGTCAGCATATTTAGTATCTTAAATATTTAATAAGCAGCAGGCATCCAAGGAGCAAAGCATTGAGAGCCAGGTACTTGTGACTCTATTTCCTTGGTGTGTAACTTAGTTCTGAGATGCCAGATTTCTTGGTGTTTATATCAGGGGATTCTCTTAATGATCATTACTGGTTTACATCAAGTTTGAAACAAGTCCTGCTTTTGACACCACTATTTCTCACTGAAAAGGATTGATTTGCAAGAATTGAAAAGATCTCAGATATGGTGTAGGAGGTCTTTCTGTATTTGTGTTGCTTTCATTGGTTGAATAAAGAAACTGCCTTGGCCTTTTGATAGGGCAGAAATTAGATAGGTGGGGAAAAGAGAACTGAATGCTGGGAGAAAGAGCCACCATGGAGTCGCCAGAATCAAACATGCTGAATCTTTCCCAGTAAGCCACGACCTCGTGGTAAACACAGATTAATAAAAATGTGTTAGATCAAGATGTGAGAGTTGGCCAAAAAGAGGCTAGATATAATGGGCCAAGCAGTAATTTAATTAATACAATTTCTGTGTGGTTATTTCGGAGCTTAAGCTAGCTGGGCGGCAGGATGCAGCCCATTTCTCCTATAACAGATATGATATAGACATGAATAATTTACATTGGTATAAATTTTGCTTTATTGATATAAATTTAAGGTCAATTTTGTTATATGTATATGTATTTCGGATCTTGATTAAGGTATTGTGATTGTGTAGTTCATTTTAAAAAAGTAATGTATAATTAGGAAATATAGGTTGTTAATGAATAATCATCTATAATAGTCAAGTTTGTAGTCATATTACTTAGATTTTCTAAATATACATAGACATATTTCAGATAAGCATCCTTCATATCTTTCAAAGACTACAGAATATGGCATTTAATGTTTTAATAACTTAGGGCTTTTCATGACAATGAGACATGTCTGCTCCTGGCAGCACCAATCTACTTCAAGAAAAAAATGGACATCAAAGAGGCTCCTAATACAGTTTGTTAGCCATTTAGGCAAGAAACTGCTCTTGCCTGGACTGTTACATAAACTGGACACAGGGAACCCGCAGAGAGAGAACTGCTGAACTTGCCTAAAGGTGATATGACCCCTCAGGGTTCCGGATTCATGAAAGAGTCTGTGAGACATTCTGCAGGATACAGAAGAAAATGACGGAACTGTATTTGAAATTTCCTGCTTTATGAAAAAGTCTGCTGGATACTATGGGCCTGTAGGCTGAATATGGATGCCCCAACAGTACAAAATAACTTTGGGTGACTGTCCAGGAAGCAAGATGTCTCTGTCACTTTTAGAGTTTTGGAAGTTGCTTACTTCTCATTTTCTTAGGTAATATTATATCCTTCTGGAGTCTTTGATGGAGTTGAAGAATGGATAGTTCTGATAAAAGATAAAGTAGATATAAATACGGTAACTGTAGTTCTTGCCTGATAACTGTTTTGTTATATATAATTTTACTATGTTAAAGTGAAAGCCTTTTTTTGTTGTTGTTTAAACAGAAAAGGGGAAATGGTGTAGGAGGTCCTTCTGTATTTGTGTTGCTTTCATTGGTTGAATAAAGAAACTGCCTTGGCCTTTTGATAGGGCAGAAATTAGATAGGTGGGGAAAAGAGAACTGAATGCTGGGAGAAAGAAGGCAGACAGAAAGAGCCACCATGGAGTCACCATAGTCAGACATGCTGAATCTTTCCTGGTAAGCTACAACCTCGTGGTAAACGCAGATTAATAGAAATGTGTTAGATCAAGATGTGAGAGTTGGCCAAAAAGAGGCTAGATATAATGGGCCAGGCAGTAATTTAATTAATACAATTTCTGTGTGGTTATTTTGGGGGTTAAACTAGCCAGGAGCCGGGAATGTGGCCCACTCCTCTTGTAACACAGATTACCATCTTAAAATAAATTATGTCCTCATAGATATCTGGTATAGGAGAATTGTCTGTATTCTGTCAATCATGTTTTAAGTAAACACTGATTGGCCCATTATCTCAGGCTTCTTATTAGCTCTTATAACTTATATTAACCCATTATTCTTATCTATGTTAGCCACATGGCTCAGTACCTTTTTCAGTGGGGCAGGTCACATCCTGCTTCTTCCACGGTCTGGGCAGGACTGTGGAAAGAGCTTCCTTCTTCCCAGAATACTCCTGTTCTCATTGCTCCACCTCTATTTCCTGTTTGGTTTTCCCACCTATACTTCCTGCCTGGCTATCAGGCAAAAAGCATTTATTTAAAATATAATTGACAGAATACAGACAATTCTCCCATACCACTACCCCCTTTAAAAAAAAAACAAGGAAAATACCCATAGTCCATTTTTTGGCAATGTGGGTGTAGTATTCCAGGCTACTTCCAGCTGGTTGGGGGTGCTGATAATCTTATGGGGACCTAAAGAAAATTTAGGGTTATGTTCAAGTCCTGACTAGAGTATCCTGTGAGGCTTGATCATCTCAGGCAGCATCTTGAATCTGTTCTGGGTGTAGAACTCAGACATCTGGTCATCTGTTCCTACTAGAGATTTCTCAAATGGTCTTTCTTGATCAAACCTGAGTTTTCTTAACTCAGAATGAATCCACAGCCTCTCATTTCCTGTGGAAACAAAAGCAATATCTCTTTTCCAAAGTAACATACCTTTTGACATCAATATTGAAGTCAAGGTATTTTCAAAATACCTATCTTGGATTAGTTCAGCAGCATTTATCTTTTAGCAGCTGTTTCTCCTTCCTCAGCATTCAAACAATTCAAAGAGGGCATAATAACATACAGTATCAAGAGTCTCTGTGTGTTTTACATCTTTACATGGCTTTATTTTAATCGCTATTTCTTTTACTTTTACTTTTAATTTTTGGCTTTTTGAGATAGATTCTCTGTGTATCTTTGTCCTGGAACTCCCTCTGTAAGCCAGTCTATCCTTGAACTCACAGACATCTGCCTGTCTCTGCCTCCCCAGTGCTACGATTAAAGGTGTGTGCTACCACAACTTGAACTCACAGAGATCTGTCTGTTTCTGCCTCCCAGGCATTAGGATTAAAGGTGTGTGCTACCACACCTTGAAGTCACAGAGGTCAGTCTACCTCTGTCTCCCAAGTGTTGGGATTAAAGGTGTATACCACCACATGTAGCAATGAGGGGCTCGGGCTGTGTTCCAGGCACCGGGCCCCTTGTTCCATCCGGCTCCCGGTGTGTACCCGAAATAATTACATGGAAACTGTATTCATTGAAATACTGCCTGGCCCATTAGCTCTAGCCTCTTATTGGCTAACTCACACATATTTGTTTAACTCATTTCTAATAATCTGTGTGTTGCCACTAGTCGTGGCTTACCGGGAAAGATTCAGCATCTCTGACCTAGCAGGCTTCATGGAGGGCAGCTCTCTCTGGCTCTGTTCCCTTCCCAGCATTCTCTTCTCTTTATCCTGTCTATCTAAGTCCTGCTCTATCAGAAGGCCAAGGCAGATTCTTTATTAACCAATAAAAGCAACCCAAATACAGAAGGACCCTCCTACACCAACCACACCCAACTACTCTCTTTCTTTCTTTTTTATTTTAAGGACTTTAACCTTGTTTTCAAGCCTATATATATAGATATAGATATATAGGCGGGAAAACCAGACAGGAAGTAGAGGTGGGACAATGAGAACAGGAGTATTCTGTGAAGAAGGAAGCTCTTTACACATTCCTGCCCAGACCATGGAAGAAGCAGGATGTGACCTGCCCTGCTGAAAAAGGTACTGAGCTTTATGGCTAACATAGATAAGAATAATGGGTTAATATAAGCTACAAGAGCTAATAAGAAGCCTGAGATAATGAGCCAATCAGTTTATAATCTTCTGGAGACCTCTGTGTGATTTTCTTTGGGGCTACATACCCTCTCAGCTTTCTGGTGTAGCCCATTTTCTCTCTCTCTCTCTCTCTCTCTCTCTCTCTCTCTCTCTCTTTCTTTCTCTCTCTCTCTGTTTGTGTCAGAGAGAGACAGACAGAGAGAGAGAGAGAGATAGTACTGCCAACCCACACAAAGACTGTCTATGAGTGGGGGGACACTCAACAGCCACACTGGCATCCCTTCTGATCTCTCTTCAAAATTATTCTTAGTCCATTAACATCCTGACTGCAGGAGTCCCTCCTCCCACTTTACCACCAATCCCTGGGGACTCAGACCCTGGTATCTCTAGCTCTTTCTTGATGCCCATCAAGTCTTTGCTCCTAGCTCATCTCTACTCTTGTGTCACTTGCAGGCACACAGAAGTTCTCCTTACCAAGGACCCAACTACCAACTTTTCTCAGCCCCTAATGGGACTTTTCCCCAAACTGACCATGTACTCAGATATAAAGCAAATCCCAACAGGCACAAAAACTAAAACTTACAAACTTCTTGCACCCCGTTTGACCACTGTGGATTAAAACTGGATATCAACAACAACAGAAACAAAAGAAAACTTACAACCTAATGGAAACTGACCAACCCTCTACTGAATGAAAATTAGGCTAAGACAGAAAACTAAGACATTCATGGACACAGACATATATACAGGCAAAACACATACAACGATATAAAACCACCACCATCACCACCACCAACAACAACACAACAACAAAACCCAAACATGCTCATCCAGTAGGTTTAGAGCATACCAAGGCTGGAAGCACAGTGTATGAGTGGTTAGTGATATTTTTTTTTAAGAAGAGAGGTTATTTTATTGAAATAATAAAACTTTAAATAAAATATTTTCCTACCCCTTTTTCCTTTTTTATTACTTAAAAAAATACCAATCCAAATTCCCCCTCCCTCCCTTCCTCCCATTCCCCTACCTCTCCCTCCACAGACCCTCCCCCCACCACTCCAACCCTAAGGGAGTGGCATGCACCCCACCCTGTGGAAAGTCCAAGGCCCTCCCTACTACATCTAGGTTGAGCAAGGTTTACATCCAAAGAGACTAGGATCATATGTAGCCAGTATATTCAGTAGAGACACATCCCAGTGTCACTGTCAGTGGCCCCTCAGTCTGCCCCAGCTGTCAACCCCTTCAGAGGGGCTTGGTTGTTCCCATGTTCATTCACTCCCAGTCCAGTTGGAGTTGGTTAGCTACGATTAGCTCAAGCAAACTGTCTCAGTGGATGCGATCTTCGTGGTCTTGAATTCCTTTCTCATACTCACTCCCTCCACTCTCAGCTGCATCTTGGGAGCTCAGTCCAGTGCTCCGATGTAGGTCATTGCCTCTGTTCCCCATCTGTTGTTGGACGAATGTACTGTGGTGATATTTAAGATAATCATCAGTCTGACTACAGGGTAAGGTCAGTTCAGACACCCTCTCCTCTATTGTTTAGGGTTTCAGCTGGTTTCATCCCTGTGGGTTCTTGGGCATTTTTCTAGAGCCAGGCTTCTTGCTAACTCCATATTGGCTCCCTCAATCAAGATATTTCTTTCCTTGCTCTCATATCTGTCCTTCCTCCATCTTGACCATCCCACTCCCTCAAGTTCTCCTCAACCCCCCTTCTCCCCTTTTACCCTCCACCCCCACTCCAAATTTTTGTCTGATTCCAATTTCCAGGTGGGTCTACATATGTTTTTCTTTGGGTTCACCTTATTACTTAGTTTCTCTAGGATCCTGAGCTATAGGCTCATTGCCTTTTGTTTATGACTAGTATCCACTTATGAGTGAGTACATACCATATTCGTTGTTTTTTGAAAGTCTGGGTTACCTCACTCAGGATGATGTTTTCTAATTCCGTCCATTTGCATGCAAAATTCAAGATGTCATTATTTTTGACTACTGAGTAGTACTCTAATGTGTAGATGTGCCACACTTTCTTTATCCATTCTTCAGTTGAAGGGCATCTAGGTTGTTTCCAGGTTCTGGCTATTACAAATAATGCTGCTATGAACATAGTTGAACAAATGATCTTGTAGTATGATTGAGCATCTTAAGGATGTATTCCTTATAGTGGAATTGCTGGATCCTGAGGTAGGTTGATTCCCATCCCAGAGATGCAAGGCTGGATCAATATACGAAAATCAATCAATGTAATCCTCCATATAAATAAACTGAAAGAAAAAAAAAACATATGATCATTTAATTGGATGCAGAAAAAGTATTTGACAAAAATCAACATCCCTTCATGATAAAGGTCTTGGAGAGATTAAAGATACAAGGATCATATCTAAATATAATAACAGCAATATACAGCAAGCCAGCAGCTAACATCAAATTAAATGGAGAGAAACTCAAAGCTATTCCACTATAATCAGGAACAAGACAAGGCTGTCCACTTTCTCCATATCTCTTCAACATAGTGTTTGAAGTTTTAGCAATAGCAATAAGACAACATAAGGAGATCAAGGGAATTCAAATCGGAAAGGAAGAAGTTAAACTTTCGTTATTTGCAGATGATATGATAGTGTATATAAGTGACCCCAAAAACTCTACCAAAGAACTCCTACAGCTGATAAATACCTTCAGTGAAGTGGCAAGATACAAGATCAACTCAAAAAAAATCAGTAGCTCTCCTATACACAAAGGATAAAGAAGCTGAGAGGAAAATCAAAGAAACATCACCTTTCACGATAGCCACAAATCACATAAAATATCTTGGGATAACATTAACAAAGGACGTGAAAGGCTTATTTGACAAGAACTTTATGTCTTTGAAGAAAGAAATTGAAGAAGATACCAGAAAATGGTTAGTGACATTATAATTTATTCCCCTGTGGATGGTAATACCAATGGCTATGTTTATCTTTATTGAGTGTTTATCATGTGCTTGGTACCAGATTACCTTCTTTAATTCTCATGGTTCACTTTGCATCCACTCTTGATCATCAGAATAACTACATCATTATTTTACAGAGAAGAAAATTAAAACTTGCCAGGGTTAATTAACCTTCTTAATGTTACATCAAAACTAGGAGGAAGAGGTAAATTTTTGAATCCAGGCTGAGGTTATTGAGTGCCTCACTACATCACTATTAAAACTAGTGAAGTACTTATGTAATTATTAATAATGGGCATTAGGCACAGCATTCTATAGCCTGCAGCAAAGGCAAATTTGGGAATGATTTTGTAGGTAGTTTTATAGACAATATATTAGTTACATATTAAATTTTCTAATTGCATGTATATGATTTTATACAAATGTGTTCTTTCTTAACGAGGTATTGTAGCATATTATTGTACATTAATATTTTATCCATGCATAATATATGAGTAAATAATGTATAAAACAGTACCTTAGATGTTTTGAGGGATGGTAAAATTAGTAAAACTCCATGTTTTCCATGTGGATTTATAAGATTTACTGAAAGCTGGAAGGCTTCATTCTCATTTTTTCCTGTGTTCTCTGTAGTCAGTGGAGAACATACCATCAAGGTAGAAAGTGTGATACAGCCAGATGCCAGAGCATCAAAGTAAGAATCTGAAACTGAATTCCCAAACCCTCTGGAGCTGAAACATGTCCCCTTCAATTCCTCCCAGTTCAGGATATTCATGACCAGAATCTTGATTTAAGTGCACAGGGATATATTCATTTACCAGAGACAGACTCTGAATAAGAAAGATACGGGTTCACAGGAATAAGCATAAACTTTAAATTTAGAAGAAAAAATATTCAAGGAAAAATAATGCATATGTATATGTGTGTGGTAATTATGCATGTGCATACCTTGATATGTTGATATTCTATCTACATTTAACTAGGCACTACCTATATTCACTTTCTCGTTTAGAATCATGTGTGCTCACGTCTCTTGTTTCTATCATGGTATCTATATGTTTGACTCACTTATACAGATAACTTCTTAGTGAATTGCAGAGAAAGAAGCTAATTTGTTTGTGTGATGGAGGATGACGGCACAGGTCCTGAGATTTCAGTTAGCATGTGAATTTCAACATTAGCATTGGAAGAGCTGGCTCCCAGGGCTGATAAATATAAGGAAAGATAGCAAGTTAGAAGGAATGCTGGAGCCCTACAGATATGAACTTTCACAGATTACTGCCCACAATTTACCAATGGGAAACTAAAAGGTTAGAGCACAGTCAAAGGCAACAGTCAGAACCACTTGCTCAGAGGTTGTAGTAGGTCACATTTGCAGAAGAGGGCACAGCACAGAGCTCAGTGGAGACCTGCAAGAGTCCAAGTGCAAGAATCTCAAAGGTTTTGAATGGATTTGTTTATTTCCCTAACATTGTCCTTAGGGAACAATAAAAAATAAAAAAGTCTGTGTTTCATTTACCATTTAAGCAGTAGTTCTTAAGCCATGGGTCTTTTGGTTGCAACCCTTTTTCAGATGACTGGCCTTTTTCTGAGGTCACCAAAGACCATGGGAAGGTCCAGTTATAAAAACCAGTACCTTTTTGCTGATTAATGTAGTTACAAGGCAGCCAGGACCAGATGATGCTTCCTACAGAAGCAGATGGATGGATACAATGACTACACTTGGTCCAGAGTAGAATTATAAACAAATATTTTAACTGTGTAAAATAATAAACCCAAGATTAAGAATACTCTTAAAGGACCAAACAGATGGCCCTATGGATAAATTTCTTGCTGTGCAAGCATAAGGACTCAAGTTTAGATCCCCAGCACACACATATGAGCCAGTTATAGTGATTTGCATCTGTAATTCCTAGCACTCACTGGTCAGCTAGCTTAACAGAAACAGTAAGCTCCAGCTTCAGTGAGATGTCTTATTTCAAAAATTAAGGTGGAGAAGCAACTGAGAAAGACATCCTAATGTCAATTTCTGGCCACCACATGCACCTACATAAACAAGTGAATGCATACACATTCAGATATACAACACACATACACACTCACAAGAGAGAGAGGGAGAGAGAGAAAGAGAGAGAGAGAGAGAGAGAGAGAGAGAGAGAGAGAGAGAGAGCCCATTATAACTGGTTATTGGATTTAAAAGCATAATCATGTAGTCATTGCGAACTTGGTAGAATGGGGTAGAATGGTAGATGTTATTTAATTCTAATTACAGATATATCATTACTTACCAAATGCATGGGGGTTATTTTCATTTTTTAGGTTAAGTCTTTAGGTCCAATTTCATCTATGTGTCAATTCTAGAAGTTAATTCTGATGGAAATTTTATATCAAAATTCCATTGCATAGTGGTAATCATGTTATATGACTTCAAAACCACAGTAAGAAATCCTTTCTCTGTGAGGGCGGGGGAGGGGGAGGAATGTGTTCTCTGATCTTCTCGGCAATGAGAAAAGAAAAAGATCAGGCAGGTAATGGAAGTGGATCAGATAGCAAATTACACAATTGTTTGGTCTCACATTTTATATACTAAATGACAGATGATAAATAGATATAGATGACATATAACAAAAGAACAAAACAAACAAACATAAAACCTAAAATCAAAGTCAAAATATAAAAATTCCATAGGTTGTTAAGGCAGAAACAATCCTGAGAGAAAGAAAAATGCAAAGAAAAATTGAAGACAGAGAAATATATATGAGCATTAGTTGAATCCAAAGAAGCAGGTTGAAAGTGTAAAGTCACATAAATCCTCTTTCCTTTGTTCTAAGAATCCTGCATTGCCTACAGGCATCCAGCAGTCCCTAGGATGCTCTCTTTCCTGAAACTACAAGTCAGTGTGCACAAAACAGTAGAGGTATCTCATATTGTATTAACAGCACACCCATTGGTATTTCTATCCTCTCTGTGAAATGCAAAATAAGGTTAATGATTTGTACTTAAAAGTAAATTATAATGAAAAGAATTTGTTCTCTAATGCACTTTCAAGCCATGCAGGGGATACACCAGCTAATCCTTGTGATTTATGAATGGCAAACACTTCTCATTTTAGCCCTAAGTGTCTCAAAGGCCCTGGGCCAGGGGAACAATGGTAATTTGCCAACCTTCTCTAATGTGATAAAATATATACCATCATGTTTTGTAAAATGTACTTACTCTTTATTGAGCTATAAATACAAGCATGTTGTGAGATTTCAGTAACAAAGAAAATTATTTTTATTTGCTTTATATGCCCTGATTGTTTCTAAAAGGTCATCTATCTTAGCTATGAATTCTCAGGGTTTTAAAGTTTTTATTTTTTATTATCTAGTAGTAGACGTTTAGCTGAACTTTAAATTTGTAAGAAATAGATGTCTTTCAACATCCCAGTTTTCTTAACATAATAGTCATTGTAAATTTCTCTAAGCATCCTTTCTTTGTAATGTAGATTTGTCCTTAATGTGACAATGTACTATAGATTTAATTCATTTCATACATCCTATGTTAAATTATATAATTTTATTATTTTTACTATTATTTCTTCTTTAATCAGTTCACACATCTTTAATTATCTCTATCATCTCCATTTGAGTCATTCATTCATTGTATCTGATTTTAAAAGATAATACTGAAGTTCCAAGATACTATCCTTGCAAATTTTGTCTTGCAAAGTGATTGGTATTCTTTACTTTTCTGTACTACTACCCCTGCCTAGGTTCAAACCTGTGCTTTATAGATTTATTGGTTATAATTACTTAGTCTCTAAAACTGAGAATAATGTTTATACAAACAGAGAATTTACTAAAAAAATTTTAGGACAGTACATAGTCATGTATTTTAATAAAAATTATATATTGGACTGGAATTATGGCTAGATGACTGGAAGCACATAATGTTTCAGACGGCAGTTCATTGCCATTATCAGCATAAGGTAACTCACAACCATCTATAACGTCAGTGTCAGTGGATCTTCTACTGACCCTTATGAGGACTTCACTCACATATACAACCTCCCTCCAGTTCAGACACACATACACACACACACCCACACACCCCACACCCTTAAAATAGCATACATCTTTAAAATGCATATATTCGATTATCAATATATTGGTATGCGCAAGAAAGAAAAATATCTTGTCTGCAGGGTAAGAGAATATGAGACACTTGGAATTGTAGAGATGATGGGAACTGGACAGTGCTGTGCAGTGTGAAAGGAGAGTGGTAGGCACTAATGTAGACAGGAGACACAAAGGGGATATGTTCCATGTTGCATGTCTAAACTGTGAGCCCTGTACTTGAATGTGTATGTTCAGATGTGTTTTGTTTTCCAAAAATAAACAAGTGAAGATATTCATAAAGAGTAAATTTTATGAATCTAGTCAAGAGCTGGTTGGTTCCATTGGTCCAGTGGGGCAGTGTATTATGGGCACGTGTGATGGAGCAGAACCCCCTTTATCTTCAGAAAGCACAAGAGAGTGCTTATGAGTCAGGGATTACACCATCCCCTTCAAGGACTATTCTCAATTATCTAAAGACTTCCTGGTTGATTGTAGCTCTTAATGTTCCTTCACCTTTTACTAAAGCCTCCATGAGGATCAAGAGTCAGCTGACATTTAAGAACTAAACCATACCAAACATGAACTAATGTGTTAAACTTACACATCATTGTGTCGAGATTTAGACATGGACTCCCCTCAAGAAATTATTAAATACTGAGCACTGGGCTTGAGAAATAGCATTAAGATTATTATGTAGGATTTGGGGGAGTGGTTTTGCTCTCTTCCTCCCTTTTCCAATACTCTTATCCCTTTTCTGCTTTTCTATTTCTCCTTGTGACAACACTTAGTAACATCTATAAGAAAGATACATTTATCTCATTAAGAAAGGCAGTTGGTAGGTTGATTTTGTTTTTATTTCCTTGCCTACAGTGCTATGAGAAGATAAATTTCTCTTTATGATTATTATTCAGTATTATGATTTTATGCAAAATGACCTGTATGCTCATGTTTAAACTTGATCTTCAACTGATACCCAGCATGACTCCTGAGCATTGACTGGGTCATAGAGACATGAAAGTCACCAACAGATTAGTAAGTCAATAGATTTGGAGGCTATTTGGAGGCAACGGCCTAGTTAAAAGAACTGGAGATGTGCTGAGGAAGACTATACACTGTGTCTCTAGTTTTCCTCTGCCTATTTTCTGGCTTCTATGAGCTGAACAGCATTTCTCTGCCATGCCATTCCTTCATGATAGCTTTGTGTTGACAAGGCGAAAGTACTGAAGCTGGCTGTCAATAGAGTAGGAGCTCAAGAACTGTGAGCAAAGTAAATTCTTGCTCCTTAACTTGTTTTCCTCCTGTTTTCTATTACAGTGAAGAAAGGCAAGTCTCTTGTATTTTGTTATGTTATTAAAAACTAAATAAATTAAAAAGGAAATACAATTGGCAACATGAAGCTCTTTGTCAACATAAGCGTGAATGTGGTAATATCTGATTTAAGCTAGAGAGAGCTAAATATAATGCTATCATGGGATGTAATTTACCTTCAGTCCTTAAAGAATGGCAAAAGGCAGGACACTGCTATTGAGATCCAGCATAGATGACTTTTCTCTGGAAATTACACAAGTTATGAAAAAAATAACAAGTTAGGCGACTCAAATAAAGAGTAAATTTTGTGGATCTTGATTTCTTTTGAATACTCAGAGGCTATGACTATCCTTGTGGGCCCAACACAAATTCCATTATATGGAACTCACATATCTGCTTTCCTTGTATACACAAGCAATTAAATGGTAGAGGGATAGAGGATAGAAGGGCTTGTATGGTCCTGTCCTTTCTCAGAGAATGTATAAGTCATTCATGATAGATGAAGGAGAGACCTTCTTCAGCAGTATATTGTCTATATATTGCTTCTATAACTTTGTAGATATTAGCTAAGATTTTTCTTTGGTCTCTGTTTGATACCTGCCTGGGATGAGTAACATTTATTCACACCCCTCAAAAGTCAATGTAATATTTAGTGCCCCAATACATGATGTGACAGTAGTGTAATCACATATTCATTATCCTCTATCCTGTAGGTAACATCTAATTAATGCTGTAAGTAACTAAAGGGGTTTCTTTGGTATGTCTTTGGTTCCCTTTCTGGAGCTATATCTTTGCCCTTGACTCCTCTTCTAGAATAGTTAGTGAGTCAGCATGTAAATAAAAGATAATGAAGAATGTAAGACAAAGGTTTGGGAAATCCACAGACGATCAAAGAAGAGGAAAATGAAATACATTTTGATTTTATTTTTCTATATGGTAGAACTTGAGAATCAGAAGATAAGAACAGCTCAGATAGAATGGTTTTTGTGGGGTTGGTTAAGGATCAGTATTGAAAGATAAAGCTGCATAAAAGAAAAATTTAGATCTTTAGAGCTATAAGGAATATGTTTAAAGCATTACTGTTCCACAATGCTGTATTCCCTCAGTCAATTATCAATGTTTTCACTGGTGGATATTATATATAACTAAAAAGATTATTAAAGTAAAAAGAATAATTCTATGAATGTGTAGGTAATAAAATCTGGTAAACAAATCTGTGAAGAATACATAATAAGCAGGCTTCCAGAAATTTGAAAAAGGTCACAATGATTTTGTGGAAAGAAAAGAGTAATTTGATTATATTTATTTTATTGCTATTTATTTATTTGTTCTCCCCTTCTCTCTCTCGTGTGTGTGTGTGTCCATTCACATATATACCTTGGTGGTGAGCAGATGAAATTTTGAGCTCTTCCTTTCTACCATGTGTGTGCCACATTTTGAACATAGATCATCAAGTTTGATTACAAGAGATTTTATTCTTTACCCTCTGTTTAGCCTTTGAGACATCTTGATAACCAGGCTGTGATTGCTTACCATTTAAAAATTTTGTCTGAAATCTAGGCATACATCATGATGGTGATGAAAATTATGTCAATTATATGTCATGATACTCAGAATTTTATGACATGATTGTTGCAATGTTATATTCAATGAAGTACATCTAAGCTCAGAGGTCAATAAAAATCCTAATTTTAATTCACTTAAAGTGTTTAAGACCAAAGAAGAACATAGTTATATTTATATAAGGGAAACTGAGACATTATTTAGAATTAAATAATATACAAAAATATTGCAAAGATTCTTGTTGAAGAAGTAAGTGGTCTAAAAGGCAGATGAAAACTGAAATACACATATAAAAGAGGTAGGTGGTTGGTGATCCCCTGGAAAAAACAGAAAAAAGAAAATTGGAACACTAAAATGTTCCCAGCTAATTACGTTCAAGGAAGAAGACACGTTGAACTGAATATTTTACTAGCACCAGGCAAATACATTGTTATTATAGAGATAAACTTTGCAGACATTCCTTGGCTGGTGGCATTAAACATTAAGATTAAAATTAATCCTTCTATTTTAGATGTTGGCTCACTAAGCAACCTGCCTATTAAATTTTTATCTTCCATCTATCTTGTCTAAGGGAGAGGATGCATTCTTAGAGAACTCCAGAATCTATCTCCTTCTCAGAAATATCATTTTCAATGTAAATTGATATATTGCTATTTCAGCATTGATGCATTAGTGTCTGTACATAAGTTACTAAGTCTGCCCTTCAGCAAAGTTAGATCTACTTTGATGGTGTGACTTGAAATTTTGCAGCCTGAAAATTCTTGGGCAGAGGTTGACTTCTGCTATGACTAAGTAACAACTGCTACCCAGATATATTGAGAGAAACATCACCAAAGTTGATCTACATCTTTTAAAATTAACCATGTCTAGGTTTTGTATGAAAATTGTAAGTTTTTGAAGCTTGGTGAAATATGCTAATTTCATGTACATACTAATGTGTAGAATGACTCAAGCTGCTGGTGTTTGTAGCCATAATGATTTCAATGGTACTGTTCACCCTATTTAGTATTGTTGGCAACATAGGATGGTTGACAAACACTGGCATTCTAGTTACCATCACAAATCAGCTAACCAAATATTTCTGTGAGGGACTACAGAAAACAGAAATCATAGCATGTGGTCAGGTAGAGCAGAAACAGCATATACCAATCAGACATATGAAAGTCATGATCATGGCGCAAGTTTATTGATTGTATTTTTGTTTATATTTTGATCCTGTCTGGAAATTAATTACATCATTGTTTATATTTTTGAGACTGTCCGGAAATTAATTTCATCACTGTTTATATTTTTGAGACTATCTGGAAGTTAATTTTAAAAATTTACAAAATATAAATTTGCAAATTTAATATATTACAAAATAATTTTCTTCCCCAAAATAAATTTAGAAATACTTAAAGATTTTGAAGAGGAGAGAGCCCTGCTGATACTGAATAAAAAAGATTAAAAGACATATTTTATAGGAACAGAAATAAGTCAGGAAAGTTGTACTGAGAAGAGTTTTCATCAAGAGAATAAGTTCCATGGAGGCCAAAGAGAGTAACAATTTAGAAAGTGTGCATTAAACTTTTAGAAGGTTATATGTCACTGATTGTGTTAGTGATGACGATGTTGCCATAGATATATTTTCCAGAAACTAGACAGAACTAACAAACCTTGAAGAAAAGGGAGTGAGCTTTGTTCCCAAAGACTCATTCATCAAATATAAGCAGTCACTGTGTAGAACAATCGGTTGAGGAGGTATGTTGTTATCTTACTTAAGGAATGAATAGAGCCTTGAGAATACAGAGAATCTTATGTCCACTTTATTTATAGATAATTGGATATGAAAAACATGTTGAAAAATAATACAATATATTTAGAAAACTTTGCCTTATATAGATAAAATTTTTTCCTCCCTCTGTGGGAGTGATTAACATATCTGGCCAAGATTCCTTTCTTTTGATGGGAATAAGGGTAGAGCAGCCAAGAGTTTACCAATCACCTACAATGTTGAAAGCTAGAGAAATGCTTCAAAGTTTATTTGGACATATCTTTTAACTTATGATTATAAGGTGAGTCGTCTAAAGATGTTTCCAAAGCATCAGAAAGCTGTTAAAAATTGTTTCAGGAAAGAGAACAGCGTACTTATTTAGGGGGTAGATTTCATAACATATACAATGCAGTTTGACCATATTTATTCCTTTAGTGTCACCCGTAAGTCTTCTTGGATCCCTCCAACATCCCTCACCTAATTTCTTGTGTTCTTTTGCTTTCGTTTTATTTTTTTCTGTGTTTCTTTTTGAAATTATAATATAATTAATTACATTTTTTCTCTCCTTTCATTCCTCTAAACACTCCCATATGTCCTTCATTGCTCTCTTTCAATTTTTTTCATTAACTGTTTTTATACACATGTATATATATTCACATTTATACTTAAATATAAGCTGCTCATTGTGTATAATGTTACTTCTTTGCATGTTTTCAGGCTGAACATTTGATATTGAATATATAGATAGTGTGTGCTTTACGTTCTTTCCTGGGAAAGACTACTTTTCCTGCTTTCAACATTCCTTAGTTGTCTTTAGTTCTTTGTGGAGACATTGAGGTCTTGTGGACTATTGCTGCTTTCTTTGTTCCGTTCAGGCTTAGGCAATGATATAGGTGAGACTTTATGGGTTTGACTTCTGACATTATTAGGAGACACAGTCTCACATAACACACCCTGACTTTCTTAGTGCTGCCCATATGTGTGTAGTCATCCTCTCGAGCATAGTCAACCTCCAGAAGTCACACTCCTGAAGAAAACCAATTCTCTTCCCTCTAACAGCCATCAACTTCCTGCAGCTTCTCAGATAAGGGTGGGGGCACATGTATCTCTTTGCCCATCCAGAGTGGAATGTTGACTGGCTTGATCTTGGAGAGGCCACCGTAGACGGTGTGAGTTCATGGATACAATAGTCTTGTCTTCAAGTTACTGACCACGGTGCCCCAGAAATTCAACTCAAACAATACAGGCTTGGTTAGCCATCAGAATTTGATGGTAAGGATGCATTGCTGAAGGCACCACACACTTTGTTCATACGACTTTGGAACAGCAAGCTGGTATTAACTTATAAGGTGCATTTATGCCGTTGCTTTCATAGTGCTGATTGTGCAATGTCAGTTGCTAGAAGAGAAATGTTACCAGCAGTCTTACCTAGCTGTGATGAGTGTAAGCTACAATAATGAGCATCCTTGCAAAACATGGTCATTGATGCAATGGTAGCATCAATGTTATGCAGTGAACCTGACACTTCTTGATTGAATTTATGGAAATCACCACAGGTGAAAGCTTGACAAGTGCTGTAAATCTTACCAGGAAGCCTTGACTAGGGAGCTCATAAGCTGTAGGGGAGAACCAATTATTATTATTTTGTTCAATAGGCATAATATGAAACTCTCATCTATACATATTTTTATACAGATAATTTTGTGCAATTCTTAGTCCTTATTAGAGTAGCATCTTTGTACAGTGGATGGCAATTAGTGCAGTGAATTACAAAGGATAAGTGTTGATGGAGTGTTCATAAATAAATGGTATATATCTATCATATACTCTACACCCAAGGCTTAGGGGATATGACAAAGGAGACTATGGAAAGATTGAAAAAGCCAGAATCTAGGAAAGACTGAGGTGGGATGTTGTAAGGAGGCTACTTGTTCATTTCCCGGCTGCCCAGACTCCCAAAATAACCACACAGAAACTTTATTAATTAAATAACTGCTCAGGCAATTACTTAACCATATTGCTACCTAGCTCTTATATCTAGATTAACCCATCTCCATTATTTTATATTTTACCATGAGGCTTGTGGCCTACTGGCAAGGTTTCAGCATGTCTGTCTCTGGCGGCAGCTCCATGGCGTCTCCCTTGACTCTACCTTCCTTCTCTCAGCATTAGGTTTAGTTTTTCCTGCCTAGCTCTGTTCAACTTTATCAGGCCAAGCCAGCTTCTTTACTAAACAATGGTATTCACAGCATACAGAGGATAATCCCACATCAGTGGAACACATTTGAACACTTTCAAAAACACATTTTAAAGACAAATAAAAAACAAACAGAAACTGTCTTTGTGCATGATTCTTTCACAACTACTTTAAAGTTCATATATGGGAAAAAGTTTAGTGGTACTTATAGCCTAGAATTTAATAAATATCTTAGCACATTTTGTATTTCTTACTATAATTACATAATTTTATTCTTGTTTCATTACTTATTCTGAAGCTTAACTTAATTAGCAGCATCTGATAATGAATCAAGCAAATCACAGTTTTTATATCTCTGTGTGGTTCTCTGAATATTACACAGATTTGACTAAAATATTCAGCTTATCTTTATTTTTCTCCTGAATTAATATGCATATATTTTGTATTTATTTTTAGAATATGAGATATTAGAGGTTGCCTGGATACTGTAGACTACACATGACCCAGTTGCCTAACTTGATAATTATAGAAATCATAGGCGAATGTGTTACTTAGCTCTACTTACTTGGATCTGACAGGTTTAACATGAATGTTATCACTAACATTGTTAGGTAACTAGTTAAAAACTAGGAGACTTGAAGGTCAGTGGGAATGGATTTTTTCCATTATAATCAGCTTTAGACCCTACCTCCTGTGTCTATAGTAATGTACTAATTTCAAAGAAAGGAAGGAGGGAAACATCATAAATGCTTCTACTTGATATTTGAATGAAAAAAGAGGAAGGTTGAATCAATAAGGCTTCTTGAGGAATGCTATGTTAAGACATTTCCCTCCTGTTAAAGCACTTATACTTTTATAGACTTCTGTTTCCTTTTGCGAATTCTTTTTCCTTTATTTTGCTCAAAGGTTTTTAGTCAAAAAATAATATTTGAGTTGTATCTCCAGTCTTAGTTGGAGACTTAACATTCCAAAGAGTCCAGAAAACCATATTGTTACTATTAGTATCCAGAAGGGACTGTCTAATTAAGAATAAAGACACACACTATCATCACCTCACTTGAGTTAATTGAGATGGGACTGTCAATCATCTGGTCAGGAAATAGAGTTTTAAGATACTATGTTTTTTAAAACATTAGTGTCTTAGTTAGATTTCTATTGCTATTAAGAGACAACATCACTACAGCAACACAAATAAATATTTAATTGGGGTGACTCAATTCCAGTCTCAGAGGTCAAGCCATTATCATCATGCTGGGGAGCATGATGGCTGGCCTATAGGCAGAGGTGGTGCTGGAGCTGACAGTGCTACCTTTTGCAAGTAACTGGAGGTGAACTGACTGTTTCACCGAGGGAAGCAGGAGCAAAAAAGACCTCAAAGCTCACATCCACAGTGATGCACTTCCTCCAACAAGGCCACACCTCTTAATAGTGCCACTTCCTTTGGGGGGTGTTTTCTTTCAAACAACCACATTCTGATCCCTGGCCCTCAAGGCTTATAGCTATAACATAATGCAAAAAATGTATTCAATCCAAATTCAAAAGTCTGCTTAGTTTATAGCATTCTTAAACTTGTTTCAAAGTCCAAAGTTTCTTCTGAGACACATAACAATCTTAACTGTAATCCTCCTGAAAAAAATAAAAATTAAAAGAATATCACATGCTTCCAAAATATAATGGTACAGGATATAAATTATCACTCCAAAATGCAGGGAAGGGAGCATATTGTGGTAATACTCAACAAAAGCTGAAAAGTAGTGGTGAAAACTCCGAACACTGCAGATCTATATCTGATGACAAAATGCTATTCAGATCTCCAACTCTGTTCAGCATTGTTGATTGAAACACACTTCTTTCTCTTAGGATGATTCCACTTCATGTTAGCAGCTATCCTTGGCTGGTGTCCCACAATTCTGGCATTTTCACCATCTTGGGTTCTCCAAGTCAAACCAGACTTCAACTTCAACAGCTTCACACAATGGCCTCTCTTCTAGTCCTTCATTCATGGACACCTCTCATGATGCCTGGCCTCAGCAGCTTTCTTCAGGTGTGGAAGCAAGTTCCATAATCCATTTCTTCTACCCTCAACTCTAAAGCCAGAACCATGTGGCCAAACTTGTCAAATAATACTGCTTACTGGGTTTGGAAAATGCCCTCTCATACAATTTCATCTTCACCAGCTTTCTATCCTTCAGTGTCCAAACTTGGCTGTCCTAATGCTTTTTCTGTAGAACAGGCTGGGCTCAGACTCAGAGACCCACCAGCCTCTGCCTTCCCAGGGCTGGGATTAAAGGTATGTCCCATTGCTCCAGGCTCTAAGCGTTTCTTTCTACAAGTTGTAAACTTAGCTGGGGAGGTTCTTGTCATGGTGTCATCCCTTCTTATATTTCATTTCTTAATCTGTTTATTCTACTTCCTGGTGCTCTTTTTCTCCTCAAAATTTACTTTCTGTAATTTACCTTGCTCAGCTTGCTTCTTTTATTATACATCTTCATTAGAATTACAGTAGTAACAACAAAACAGTGTATACTAGGCTATTTTGAGATTTCCTCTGTCAAGTAAATTAATCCAAAACTCTTCACTTTAGCTTCAGGCAGACTCTTCAGATAAGGGCAAAAACAGCCCCTTTCTTCACATAAATAACACAAGACCTATCTCTAGGCAACATACTAAAATCCTTCTCTTCTATAACCTCTTGTGTGAGTCTGCTCATAGTCCAAATAAATCTTAATACCACTGTCTTCCATGCTCCCACTAGTATGGCCCATTAACCAGTACTTACAGAATTCCATGCTTTTGAAAACCAAAGTAATAAAGTCTGGTTGTTTGTTTCTGTCTTTGTTCCTATTTGCTTCAGAAGCAAGCTTCTCTGATAGGGCAACAAGGCACTAATCCAGGAATATAGCAGAATGTTATTCACAGGCATTTTATTTCTATATTCTTCTAGTCAAAGGTAGTATTTGGTTTTACCTTGGGTACATGGACTATCTAGTCTCAGTATCTTGGGCACCTATGCAGAGGGTTTGGGGTCCCATTTCATGGAGTAGGCCTTAAGTCAAATCAGTTATTGTTTGGTAATTCCCACAAGGTTTGTATCTCTATTTCTCTAGCTTATCTTTCAGACAGTATACCACTGTAGGTCAATTACAATGCCATTTATTTGTATTTTTTCTTTGGTCTTTAATCATTTATGGATGTTTGCCAAAATATGTTTTATGGTCTCTTCTGAAAGTTTTATCTGATGAAGCTGTTCTGTCATCAGAACAGTATGATTTTTAAAAACAGGCATTAAGTCCTTAAATTGCTCTGTAAATGAGTTTCTCCAATGCTGATAGGAATTATTGAACCAAATTTGATACTGGTGCTGGCAAGAAACCCCTAAAGGCATTTCCCAATGATAAAGGATTATCTTGCCTGTACCTTGTTGATCTGCATTCATTAGTCTAATGCTGGCCTTTGCCATACCTTCTGTAGATTCTGGAAGGCTGGAGCCTTCTATTTGGAATATCTCTAGAAAAAAAATTGTTTCTAGGAATGCCTCGCCTACAATCTCTTTTCAGATGACCTTCTTTACCACAATTAAAATGTCTGACCTTTGGAGTTTCCTTAAAACTTTTAGAAATCACTTCTCCTATCCAAGTATCATCACAAATGTGAGATTCATTGTCAGCTGTATTTCAGATCAATTCATAGATAGGTGCTGACCATGCCTTTACAGACCTAATTACCCTTTTGCATTCTGAATTACCATTTTTGAAGCCAAACATTTAATTATTATTTGTCTAATTTCTTGGTCTGATATTAAATTTACTGCTGAAGTTAATCTTTGTAAAAAGAAAGAAAGAAAGAAAGAAAGAAAGAAAGAAAGAAAGAAAGAAAGCAAGCAAGCAAGCAAGCAATGGCTCCTTTTGGGCTTTGTATAATTTCAGTAAATGACTCACACTTCTTTCCTGATTTTTCAACCCTGTCCCAAGCATTCAAAACTGTGTATAGTAAAGGACCAAGGTATGATCACCAAATCTAAACTGTTTTTGCAAATCATCATACAAGGTACACTGAGAAGCTGATCTTGGGAACTTTACCTTCATTGTTCTATAACCCTAGCTTCCTCTCTCCACTATGTTTCCATTGTAGCAGAGGACCAGCTTCCAATACTGCTGTAGCTAAATCTTTCCAGTCTTACGTAATAATGTTGTTCTGAGTTGCCCATGAATTGACCATTCTGCTTCACAAAGGGTGGATGTATACCATATTAAATGGCTGCTTCCTTAAACCTCTTCAAATTTAACACTTCTGCAGGATCTAGTTAACTTTTGCATAGCCTTGTGGGGTCTATCATGTGGCGGTCATTCTTTTATGGTAACTGGATAAATTAAGGTTGGCTTCCTAATAAACTTGGACTGTTCCTCTTCAGTTTCATGATGTAATTGTGCAGTAGGTTCTGCTCTAAATGCCTTTGTCTCTGTGTGAATAGTTTTCTTAGTTTCATTAGTAGGTTTTTCTAATAATTGTATCTTATCAGTCAATTCTTATTTGGCAGCAATATCAAACCACTTTTTAAAGGATAAAGCATGAATTAACAAACTGATTATAGTTATGTTTGACATTATGTCAATTCCAGCTACGTTGTTTATCTCTTCATTTAATTTTTCCATTTTCAAAATATTCATTGTTGAACCATATAGAAACCAAACTCCCTGTATTGTAATATTATTCCCCATTCTTTTTATTTGTTTGTTTGTTTGGTTGGTTTGTTTTTTTGATACAGGGTTACTCTGTAGCTTTGGAGCCTATCCCGGTATCCTGGAACTAGCTCTTGTAGACAAGGCTGGACTTGAACTCACACAGATCTGCCTGCCTCTCCTTACTGAGTCCTAGGATTAAAGGTGTGCGCCACCACCACCCGGCTTGTTCCCCATTCTTAACGTGGGGAAATACTTTAAAAAAACTAATTCCCCCCTTAAGAGTTCCCTGGTGTTTCCGCAGATCTGCTGACGACAGCAAAGGCAAAGCTGTGCAAGGGTAGCCAGCTGCCGTGACAGAGCGTGGCTGGCGGTGGGAGGATGCCAGTGTTCCCGGACAGCCAGACTAGCACTGTGGGTGTTGTGGTCACAGTTGGCTTCCATTTTGCTGCACGGCCAGGCTGAGGGCATCCGCTGCTTCTGGAGTGTAGTATGGGGCTGAGGGTGTGTGGCTGCAGTAGAAGACTGAGCTGGTACAAGCCGGTGTCAAAGCAGTCAGGCTGGCAGTGAGGTGACTTGGGGAGAGAGTCAAAAGAAAGCCTGCAACACGTGATGCAAGGGAGCAAGTTGCTTAACACATGGCGGGGCATAAAAGAGAAACCCACCTGGTGGGAAGGAAGGGCACAGGGTCCACAGGCATGACAGAGCTGGCCACAAGCAGTGACTACTGTGGCGGCAAAGCTGGCAGCGAGTAGCTGCCTTGTGATCTTATGCCCTGTGTTGGATCCAGACGAAGTGGTTACTTATATTGTTGTATTATTAAATAAAACTCTAGAGTCAGATATCAAGGTAAAATCCTGATTGATCGGAGAAGCAGTGAAGAAGTGACCAGTGACCTCCTTTCTCTCTTTCCCTTTGTTTGATTCTAAAGAGCTCATGAAATTTTCTAGGCCTGCTTCACTACTTACTGTGTCTCTCTATATGCCCTGGCTACTCCAAAACCTCTATGGCTAATTCTGGTCACTAGTAGAAAGCTCTGCCCTCTGACTCAAGGCAAACTTTATTGCCAGTCTTGGTAGTGTCAGAGTGTGATCAAATATCCCATAACAACCAACTATGGCATCATATAAGGATGAGATTTATTTGGCCATATATCAAGTGGATAAAATACTTCTGTCAGTGTGGATGGATTAACATTTCCAAGTGTAAAGCAACATTTTCTTGCTTTAGTGAAAAGTGAAGCAGGTAAGTAGAAAGCTATATCCTTGAAGAATTTACAATATAGTGTAATAATTAAGGAAGTAATGCAGAAATAAACATGACAAAAGAACCTTAGAATATAAGATATTCTGTTAAGAAGTGTTTTATTTTTTAGCAATATGAATGTGTGTGTATCTGTGTTAGTAAACATGAGGCCAGGTGCCCATTGAGGCCAGAAGAGGGTGTTGAATTCTTTGGAGAAAGAGTTACAAGTGGTTTTGAATTGTTCCACATAGAACATAGGAACTAAATTTAAAAGATCAATAAGTGTGTGTGTGTGTGTGTGTGTGTGTGTGTGTGTGTGTGTGTGTGTGTTGGGGGGTGCAATATAGAGTTTCTCTGTGTAACAGCGCTGGCTGTCCTAGAACTCTCTCTGTAGATCAGGCTGTCCTCAGTGAACTCACTGAGATTCACTTGCCTCTGCCTCCTGAGTGCTGTGATTAAAGGCATGCGCCACCACCACCGCCCTGCTCAGTAAGTGTTTTTAATGGCTAGGTCATCTCCTCTAATGTCAGAGTGGTTAAACACAAGTAGAGTCCCATATGGGTTTTGCACGGTTACTGCGTCAGACAAAGTTCGATGAAGTGTCTTTTGAACTGAGAGTTGACAAGTGAACAGCAATTTACAAATAATGACTGCAGAAGGGCCTTTAGACTGGCAGGACAGGAAAGGCTGTGAGTGCAGCGCGTGCATGATATTCAGTGGGTATTTCATGGGATGCAATTTTGGTCATTTACTTGAGAAGTAAAGTTTGAAATGGCTGAATGCACACAGGAGTAGAAACACTGACTCGGGCATTACAGAAAAACATACTTTCTAACTGTAAAAAATGATGCAGGAGGTGCAACACATTTTGCTCAATCAATGTTCAGCAGAAGGAGGCTGTGAATCTTATTTATTTAGTATATAGTTACGACCTTTACTTCTATAACCTTGATAGAGACAGTTTTCTTGATGTTTGACAGGAGTAAACATTTTAACCTGGATATTTCTAGTACTGTAGACTGCCTGTGATCAGAACTCAACTGCATTCTCTTCCGTTGGTACTTCAAGCCTGCTGTTTACTTCTGGGGTTTAAGGCTTTTGAGTAACTAAGTTTTCAAAGCCAATATTGGCAGGTAATTCTTTATTCATTCCCAGACTTGTATCCTTGACATATAATCATTTCTCTTTGTTCCTCTATGAACAACCATCTCTCAGCTCTACACCTCATGGTACCTTTTCTCTTAGAGTTAGTTTAGTTTGATTTCAGCACTCTTTACCACCCCGCTGCTTCATTCTGCCTCACATTCCTATCACCGGGCTGAAGTGTAAGAATTTGGAAATATAGTTTGTAACACAATTCATGCTTATTAATCATCGACTCTTAGTTACTCGCCGCAGTTCTGCTAATTGCAAACCTGCAGTGTGTTCCTTCAGATAATCCCTGACGTGATCTCGGTTTTCACTGAAATCTACACATTAGATATTCTCCCCTGGAAATATTGTGCTCACACTATGAAGTAAAAGAAAACGGGGAAGGCTAGGAAGTACATTTGAAGGAGAGGCAGTAGATACCGGGAGGAAAGCTTAAGGCAATGGCTAAGTGTATCATGTTTTTCAAAATGATTTTTTACTTTTGTTTTACATGTATGCATGTATGCATACTGTGTGGATGCAGAACCCATGGAGTCCAGAAGAACATGTTATATCTCCTGGACCTGGAGTGACAGATGAATGTGAGCCACCATATGGGTGCTGGGATTGCAGCAATATCCTCTGGAAGAGCAAGCCTGTGTCATTACAATCATTACAGTTTTACGACAATTCATAAGAATGCACATGTGTAAAGCTCATTAGATTATATAGTTAGTGTTGACTTTACTGTACGTCAGCTGTACCATAAAAGCCTGGTAATAAAATATCATTATAAGACCCAACAGAAATTGAAAAGGATAAAGAATGAGGGAGGAAATATCTATCTAAAATTACAAATTGCCATAGATAAACCTTTCAGGAAAATCTCTATCAGAGGATAACAATGCTTTCATGAATATTTAAAATTGTTCCTAGGGTATCACGGTTCTTGAGATCTCCTGAAATGCATTCTACATTATGAGTGAATGGGAGGAGAAGAAACCTTCATCTTTACTGCCAGGTAAACTCCATGTAAGAAAGTCAACGCACCCCAAGCAGGCAGCAATCACCCAAAGTAAAGGCTTCTTAAACTTTCTTTTTGGAAAATTCCACCCACCAAACGTAGCCGCATAACTGAACCAAAACAAATCAGCACTGAAATGTCCAAGTCATCTGAGAAATTTCAAAAGAAAGAAAGAAAGAAAAAAGATAAAGTATTATTCTAAGTGATGAAGGTTCTGTGCAATGTGTAAATAGGGATGGAGATCTGAGCTTTGATAAGTCAGGACCTGGTGCTGTCACACCTGTCCAGGGTAGAGACGGGTGAAAGGCCAGCAAGGAAGCTGAATTTTGGTGGATAAAAGAGACACTGTAAACAGAATCAGGAATATAAAGAAAAATTGGTCACTACAAATATAAAATAAATGTGAGGATGTACTGTGTTTGCTTTGGGAGATAACAGTCATGTGTTTATCATCAACTATTCCATAATTTTCTCATTTAAATTGTATATTTCAATTCATGACAAAATAGACATGAACTAAGACATTCAGTCATATTTCAGAATTTTTAAAGCAATAAGGTAGATCTGAGTCTGGGGCAAAATTGTGAGAATTTTTTTTTATGCTGTGGTTTTTCAAGTGTCACAGTGAATAAAATAATCAACATAGATTCTATCATTAGCTATAATACCAGGCGATGAAAAAATACTTGTTAAATAAAATAATTTCATCAACTTAAGATAAAATGTTGTTGGACTCCACATAGTGTGATCCCAGAGGACTGAAGTTCAGTTCCCAGCACCCACATCAGATGGTTCACAGTGACTTATAGCTTCAGTTCTAGTAGATCCCAAACCTCTCCTTGCCTCACAGGCAACTGTCCTCACATATACACATCCATGCACAAACCCATGTCTACACAAAAAAGAAAAAATAAAATATTTCTTGAAAATGAAATTAAAGGTAAAATGTTGTTTTATAATTTTCATTAACCTGAGTGAAAAGAATGAGCCTATTATCAATCAATTTGTTTTGTAAAAATATTTTAGACTTAAACATTTCTGTAATGTATTTATAACTTAGTAAAATAAAATAGTCTTATTGTAATGTTTCCACTTGGGTTTCAAATATATTTCACAGTCTACAACACATACATATACACATATAGAAATACAGTATTCTCTAGCATATATGGTAACATAATATGGTATAATCTACACACAGAGTTTTCCATAGCACACACACACATAGTATTGCCTATATAATATGTAATATATACTGTATGGATATATAGCATATACATATACTATAAATTTCCATGTTCATACTACTTCAATGCAATTCTCTCTCATTAGTTTTTATAGTGTTAACCCTACACTGTGACTATGTCATCAATGGAGTAATAGGCATGTTAATCAACAGCTTTAAAACTAATTTGAAAAGTTGTACACATTGAGCGATGTTTCTCCTCTTGAAATGTATTTTTTTCATGGCTATAAACAGTGTCGGAGTCCGATGCTAGCCCGGACCATAAATTATTTCTCTTGACCAGACCCCAACATAAACTTTCTCTGGACCGGCATGGAGGCGCAGGAATAAAGACACAACTCACATGGCTTGATCGGGAGGGAGATTCTCAGTGGTCCCTCATGAAGTTCACATCCTGAAGAATTCCCTCATTTATTCTCCAAACAGCTTTTATACCAAAACATAAACTGAGCCAGAAATACCCCAACATTCTGTCTCCTAGGTAACTAAGTGAATGGTGTATTGTCACATCGGCAGCCACCTGTCTGCTGTGTATGCTAGTTGTCATGTAGGTTTGAATTAGCATCTCTATTAGGCATCCTCCAAATTACAAAGAAAGGAGCAACAACATCCTGACCTTTTGTTAGGGCAGTGACAGTCTGTCTGCAGGGCTAGGTGACCACCTCAGGTGGGGCCTATGGCTTCAGAGCCTGGCTGCCACACCATATAGAAATATGGGCCTACAAAACAGATACAATAATAACAATTCTTCCACTTCTATCTATTATAAGGTTTAATGACAGTAGTTTATGTAAAGAACTTATGATGCCCACCTAGTTCATGGAAAGTCTTCAAGAGGTAAGACAAACAAGGTATAATGGCACACAACATTAATCCCAGAATTTGGAAGGTAGAGGCAGGAGAATCTACATGGATCCCTGTGAGTTTGAGGCCACCTGTGTCTACATAGTGAGTTCCAGGCCTTTCAGGACTATGTGGTGAGACTGTGTCTAAAAACAAACAAAAATTTTATATAAAAGGTTTTAGTGTTAGTATAGTCCTATTATTAATATATTCTTATCATCACTGGCAAAGAAACAATATAGGATAAGTTTAACTAATATTCACAGTCTACTAAGATGCCCAAATCCCCTGACGAGCAACCTTGTCATTTCCTCTATAAGAACCTCTCTGACTTGCTGACCAGATTAGTTTACTATTGAGCTTTAGGATTCTGGAAGCCATGTTTCACATTTGTCTGTATATGTCAAATCATTCTAAATGTGTTCTTCTTAACCTAAAACACCTCGAGTCTGACAAATCCTGAAGATGAAGTTTGCCTTTTATGAACACACAACACAGGGTTGCATTTTGTCAGAAAGGAATAATTAGCTTGGATTTTATATTTTTTCCCATAATGAAAGAAATATCTGAACAATGGGTTGAGACAACATTTCCTTTCATGATCTCATTGACCAGTGAGTTCAGTGTTTTCTGTTATTGGACTCCGTGAAATTCAAGACATATTTGAAGTCCTTTCTGGTGATGTTATAGCATATTCAAGTTGCTGTGTGTACAATGGAGTTTAGACATGTTGAGGGTGTGATTTGGTCTCTGCATATGCTCAAAGCCTGATTTTATAAAGATTACCAATGTATAATATTTTCAATGGTTTATTAGAAGTTTTGTTTTTGTTTGTTTGCTTGTTTTTAGCTATATCTTCTATATCAGCATTGTAAGGCTGTAACGATAAAATGTCTGTGCAAATTTGACCAAGTTAAATGGTCCTAGGATAACTGGAGAACAATTTCATTTTTCCTTTTTTTTATTAAAAATAGATATTTTTCATATAATATGTTCTGATTATGGATTTCCCTCTCCTAATCTTCCCAGTTCCTCTGCCCACCAAAATCCATACACTTTCTTTCTCTCTCACTAGAAAACAATCAGGCATCAAAAATAGATAAAAATAAAATAAGATAAAATAAAAACAAAAAAAGCCTGAACAGAACAAAACAAACAAGTAGGGGAAAAAAGGTCTACAAAAAACACATAGACTTAGAGACAAATTAACACACACACAAACCCTATAAAAGTATAAATTGGATACCATAATATATAAACAAAAGACCTGTAGGGTAAAAATACAAAAATAAAACAAAACAAAAGCCTGGTTTGTTTCGTGGTAGCCCTGGACTGCTGGAATGGGGCCTGCCTATGAGTTTGTTTTGCGTCCTTTGGAGAAAACTGTTTTTCTTAACCTTTTCCCAAATACCTACCATCTTATTTTAGTAAATTCCCAGTAACATTTCCATTGAATGCCTTCCTATGGAGTTTCCTTCTTTCTGCATATGAGGATGTGGGAAATCCTTCCCACAATAAATTGCACATTGGCATAGAGTTGCTGCTGTATGCCATCCTAATTTATTTAACGTGAATGAATAGCCTATGCTTTATCCTAAACCTGATTTTTACTAGCCGCTGATGATCCACTTTAATTTGAATGTTTATCTTATTATCTTGTTAAAAGTGTTCTTGCTATGTTTCACTTCTGCCACTCCTGTAATTGTCAGTTTTCAGCCTTTTTTTGTTTCATGCAAACATCTGCCCCTACTGATCAATTTCTTTCTGATATTATTCTTTCCTCACTTGATTTCTGAGATAATTTTCTTTTTCATTTACTTTATTCCCTTCTGACTATTGTTGGATACTTGTTTTTCCCCTTGATCTTGTACTAAAATTCGAGAAGATTCAAAAGCTTAACTCCCTCCTATCAATTAAATACTTCTGAGAGGTTGATTTGTGGTCCAGCAGCAGTTACAACCTAAATTCATAATGGTCAAATGAATTAATTAAACTTATAAACAATAGTTTTTGAACAAAGTCACTTTGTTTCACTTACATTAGAAATCAGTTCATGCGTGAACTTGATTCCTATTGTTCATCATCAGGTCCTTCCACTGGACTCTGGCTAGCACCTACAGTAGCAGCTTGGGTATTTCTTGTACCTTATTTGATTTTCAATAGCCCTTTCATCATAGTCTTGACTTCTCTGCCTTTATACCTGCTCAATCTTGCCCAATGATGCCATGAGTAGATTGTTTCTTCCTTCAAAAATGATCTTGTTCCCTCTTGTCGAAACTCTTGAGTTGCTCACATTGACTTCAAATAGAAATGTGCATCATTATATAAAGCATTAATAGTCATTTACGTTCTAATGGTGGAGTCCCAAGACCTTCATAATCTGCTATGTAGATGTCAACTATACTGGTATCTTTTGTGCTATGTGACCCCCCCCCATTACTGAGAAGCTGTCATTGAATCTCCCTAACTATTTCATTATATTTCTCTATCCTTCATTACTAGCTCTTAAAGTCATTAAACTATTATCATCTCATATTTTAATATAGAGACTACAGTATTCTTTTCCCTTCAATAAGAGGTATTATTACAGATCCAATGCTTATCTCTTTCAGTACATAAATATAGATGAACACAAATGACTTTTCTTATAGTTGACAGTTGACAAGGATTATATGGGATGAATCCCTGTGTTCTTTTAGTTCTAAAATTTAATCTTCATATGACGCTTAAAATATTTGAAAATTAAGCAACAATGCACAAAGAAAGAGGGGACCTAAATGAATTGTTCTTTGTCCTGTCATTTACTGAGAAACTTCTAAAAACATCATTTCAGATTTAACTCCTTTCTCTAGAAAATAGCAAGTATGCACAAAGTGATCAAGAAAAAATATCTCATAGGGTTTCTTATAAGTGAAAAAAAAATTGTGTGCAGTTAGCATCTATACAGTGATCCTTTATTAAAGAAAGTTAACACCTGTCACTAGAGAGTTTCTGAAGAATCCACAAGGAGACCCCAGCTAAGACCCTAAGGAATAGAGGAGAGGGTGCCTGAACTGGCTTTGCCTTGAAGTCAGATTGATGACTATCTTAAATGTCACCATAGAACCTTTATCCAGTAACTGATGGAGACAGAGGCAGAAACCTGCAGCAGAGCACTGGGCTGAGCTCCCAAAGTCCAGTTGAAGAGTGGGAGGAGTGAGAATATGAGCAAAGAGGTCAAGACCATGACGGGGACACCCACTGCAACAGTCTACCTGAGCTAATGGAAGCTCACCAACTCCATCCAGACAGGGAAGGAACCACCATAGGACCAAAGTAGACCCTCCGCATATGGGTGACAAACTTATGACTGGGGCAGACTGTGGGGATACTGAGAGTGGCACCAGGATTTATCCCTACTGCTTGTACTAGCTTTTTGGGAACCCATTCTCTTTGTATAGATACCTTGCTCAGCCTAGATATAGTAGGGAGGGCCTTGGACCATCCCCAAAGAAATGAGCCTTGCCCTCTCTGAGGAGTGGATGAGGGTTGGATGGGTAAGGGAGGTGGAAGGAATGGGAGGAGAGGCGGGAGTGGGAACTGGGATTGGTATTTAAAATGTAAAGAGATAATTGCTTTCTTTTTTTAAAATACAAAATAAAAAAATAAAAAAGAAAGTTACAACATAAAATTGTTCTCTATTTTAATAATTTATAATACTATTTCTAATTTAGTCAAAATTTATTACCTTTTTGAGAAAAGCATAATTGTTTTGGCTGTGCCTCTGATTGTTTCTATATGATTTTTATTTTTAAATACATTTGAAAGCATGTGATAAAAAGTCTCTTAGACGATGTATATAAAATTTTACAAAAAAGCCAAATATTCAGGACTGTTTATTCTTTTTTGGTTGTTCAATGGACAAAATATTTACAATTATTTTTAGCATTTTCTGTCCTGTTAATCCTCTTTTTTTGTCTTTTATGCAAATGTTTACTCCTGGTGTTTTACAATGCAGTGAAGCTCTCCTGATAAAAGGCCTTGCATTTTATTCATCATTGAAATTTTATTTGATTCCTTTTTATATTTTGTGTGTTCTTCACATTTCAACAAACATGATCATGAATCTAATACTAGAATAAGGATGATGACAGAATAACAAAAGGCTTACAGGCTGGATTTAAGTTATAATTATTCTGTCAATCATTTTTGTAATATTTTTTATCATAGCTATTGGGATACACATCATACTCAGTCTAATACTGATGTGAAAAGCATAGTACTTAAAACTATAATAAGTTATGAAATCATTTAATATTTTTGACTGAAACATTTGATAGTTTCCATGATACTGACCAAAGTATTTTTCCTGATAGCGCCCTTTCTCATTGGTTTGCCTGCTTCAAGGAACAAAAAGCAAATTCTCCTTTGAACTGGTGAACAGGGAGACATATTTCAAATAGGTGAAAGTAGAAAGGCTAGCAAATATTTCTTTAGTAATAGTAGAAAATATATCATGTCTTTCAATCAAAAGTTACTTGAGTAACTTTTCGTGAAGAAATGATACAAATAATAATTGCTTAAAACATACAACAGAGTATCCAATAAATATTAGGAATTTATATGACCCACTGACTTACTGACTGATGGGTAAAATACAGAGACTTTCATGATTATGATATTTTTTTCATAAAACATTTTTATAATACTAGTTCTAAATTACACCTTTAAACATGAATATAAAAATCACAGCCAGTTTGAATAATCTTTATGGGAAGAGGCCTGGCTCACAACAAAGCTTTCTTGCAACTCAGAAATGAGGTTTAGTAATGAACAAAATAATTTGTTTCTGTGTTTAGATTCACTGTAGTAGCGTTTGCATAGCCAATGTCTATCAACAGTTCACTACTGTCTGCTAATTAAAATAGAGGGCTGTCAAGGGTTCATTGGCGACTGATACACGCAGGTCTCATGGCTTACATAGGAAAGGCTGAAGCAGAGGAACTGTGTCACATTGGAGCCCAGTGTCAATCAAACTGTGAGTTGTAGCTAGTTTGTTCTATATAAAAAGTCCTAGGCCAGTCTAAGTGGTATGTCAAACAATAGCAACAAACAGACAAACAAATGGATTTCACATCATGTAGATCCAGAGAAGTTGTGTACGGCATTTGAGAATTAGGCCAAAGAATAAATTTGCTTTTTTCTCTTCACTTTGCGTGGTCATTGGTTGCATCTAATTGTATATATTCATGAGTAAATAGAAAGAAAACAGGTGAGGTAAACCTCTCAAAGCAACCACCTTCTATTGCTGCTACATATTTCCCTAAAGTTCCTTTGTAGCTTTATCCTCTTTAGGACCAACTTCACCATAGAAGAGGAGAAATGTGCTCTATGAAAATCAATATACTCTAATTTTATTATTTTTATTTCAGAAAACCATAATTTAGTGGAATATTAGTTATGACATCGAATAAATTATGTCTATCTATTTCTATTAGATAATTGCTCATTTTTGGATATGTTGTTTTTGTCTTCAAAATATATATGTATATATAAACTTCAAATACATAAGATGATACATAAATTATATTCCTTTCTTGTTTGATTTTTCTTGATAACATTTCTCTGAGTGTACCCTTCTTAAGATGATTTTCTCTGATCCTGTACATAGATGCTGATCTATAATCTGGATTTCCCATCCTTGTAAAATCCCTGGAGAAATTTTTCTGTGGATTGCCCCTGTTTTCCTTTCCAAATGATTTCATTCTTGGTATTTTTATCAATATAGGCAGCTTATGTCCCTTCAGTGACTTCTCGTGTGTATGTTTCCTGTGTGTGGGTACATATGGATGCACATGCATCTAGAGGGCAGAGATTGAAACACATGTCTTTCTTATGGAGATGTCAAGACTAATTGGCCAGCAAGCCAGTGTGATCTTATTGATTCCACCTCCCCAGCACTAGGAATACGAATATTTGACATCTCCTCCTTGGTGACAGTATTTGAGAATCACTTTGCCAATGACACCAAAATGTGTAATGTTTGTTATTAGCTAAATCTGCCAGACTGTTCAGCAGAATTGTTTCTAACCACATGACACTAACAGTTGAATGATATCTTTCTCTCTATCTTGGGTTGTCATCAATCAAGAACATCATTAGTGGTAATAAGAATACTACATATCTTACTCGTGTGTAAAAACGGAAACTAAGCCTTATCACATGGGTTATGCAGAGAGATTCTCCTTATTGCTCTATTAACTTGTAGTTTAAGAATCTAGGCAGAAATTAAGGCTGGACATATTTAGCACCAGTGAAGTCTAGCAGAGCATTTTTAACTCATACCAGGCAATTCTACCTGGAATGCTCCCTGCTTCACTTCCTCCACTTTTAATATTACAAAGAATAAAGCAGAAAGAAAAATGTCCTCTCAATTGTGCCACCAACCGGGTTTTGATTTTGCCTTTGCTTTTTGGTAAAAGTGCCATTCTGCTTCATTTCTTTATGGGATCAGAATTTGCCATAATATTAAGGAGTAGTGTATAATCTTTTCCTAGGTGACTGACTGCTTAAGCAATTTGCAAATGGGGCTTTCCTTTCCCGTGTTGCCTAGTTTCCCTTCCCATAGGGAAGCGGTAGAGAAAAAAGCCTCAGGCATATGCACTACTGTGTTCTTCCGCTAGGATCCCAGTTGCTAGAGCTACATGAACAGAAGAAAAATGTATGAGCATCAAAATAGAAAAATGTGTGAGAAGACACAGTTCAACTTTGATGTGAAATTAGGTAGATAAATTTGACTCTGTTTTCTAAATCAGAATGAAGAAATTTACTTTATCTAAGAAGGAAAAAAAGCACTTTTGATATCAATATTTGTTGAGCTGAATTATATTTTCAGTTACTGAAGATTCATAAGCTACTTATTGAAATAAAATTCACTTCTGTGTATAGGAAATCTCATTGCCATGCTTACTTGTAGTTAGCATCTTGTAAGAAATGAACCGTGGAACAAATGGAACCTTATTGTTTGCAATAGAATTCCTTTTTCTGATCAGCTTAGATAGTTGGGTTTTAATTAATTAATCTGTTGAATATTTCAACTGCAGGGAAAAGTAAAAGCACAATTGAATTTGTTCACTGAGTCATTTCGAAGTACTAAAGAAACTGTGACATCAACAAGACATACCTTCAAATAGCCTAGTATAATTCCAATAACTGAAAACCTAGTATATATTTCATGAAGTGACCATTCTTTCCTGATGTTATCTCTCTTTGTATAGGTGTGATTGTCAACACATTCTCTTTTCTTAGAATTAAAAGTCATAAATTTAGAAGAGACATTGTTAGCTTCTTTCCCCCTATTGTTCAGCACCCAATAAGACTTTGGGAAAGCAACTTTCCAGAATCCGGTTGTGGAAATATCTATCTGGTTCAGGAGAGCGTAGGAAACTCTTGCTTTTAGACAAGTTCTCCCCCACTCTATTACTTTGGTGGAAAAAATAATGTAAAATCCTCCAAAGGAAGGTAAGACTCTTAGGCTCATGACTTATTGAAATGCAAACAAAAACCTATTTGAATGACTCTCATAAGTACGATTACTTGGTCTCCAGTTGGTGGAAGTGTTTGGGAAGGTTACGGAGGTGTGACCTTGTTGGAAGTGGTGCCATTATGGGAGAAGTTTGAGGTTTCAAAAGACTCATATGATTTCTGGTACTGTCTCTGTGCCTCATGATTATGGCTCAAGAAGGGAGCTGAGTCTCAGCTAGGCCATCATGGACCCTAACACTTTGAAACCATAAGCCAAATTAAATATTTTCTTTTGTACCTTGCCACTGATCATGGTGCTTTATCACAGCAATAGTAAAATAACAAAGACATCATTTTAAGTGAAGTTAGTACAAGAAAGCCTTTCCCACTCTGGACACACCAAAGATACAATAAAAGTTTGGTTGCCAAATAAAGAGAAATGTAAGAACAGAGAATATTTCAAACCCAAGTACTTAATTACTATTTTCTGCCTGTTAAATGCTAAGGCTGTACCAGAACCCTGAAAATGGACCTGAACTAATCCGTATGAAGTAACAAGACTAAATCTAGGATAAGCACAAGACTGTTGTAAAAAAGACGATCCGTGACCAGTGTAGGCTCACTGAGAGTCTTGAAATCTGAATTTGAGACAGAATCATGAATGGAGCATTTTGTGCCAGGCCTCACACCGAGTTCAAAGTAATAGCAGCTGACAGGGGTGAACAGAAAACAGCACGCCAAGAAACAGACCCACGTAGATGTGGGTGCCTGATTGTGACACCCAGTGCAGATATGTAGAAATGGTATTAAAGAAACCAAATATTTCCAACAGATGTTATGAAAATAATTGTAGGTTCATGTGCAAAATATGTTAAGAACTTTGACACAAGCTTCACAAGACATATAAAGCATTTTAGAAAATATGTAAGAAAATTTTACCTGGCCTTGCTTTAGAAAAAGAGTGGCTTTAAATAAAACATTTTTAAAAAAATCATAATTTTTAAGAAAAATATGCTTAATTGAAACAAAGCCTGTGTTTGTTTGGAGCTACTTTCAAGTGAAATATGAATTTCAAGATGAAAATAATGAAAACCAGACAATTTGTCTATTGTTTACTGCTATGGTCGTCAGCACGAACCTGGGAGAATGGAATGCCAAAGTGAGACAGACTAAAGTCTCATGCCGTAGCCAACTTTATTCAGAGCGTCGGGCAGTTTAGACTCAGGGTTCAGGAGAATCACACGACCAAGGTACAAGTACAAGCCATATGTGACAAAAACATATTTTCCATAGAGGCATATGAATAACAATAGCTGAAGTAAACTCACTCCTAACTGCCACAACTGGGAGGAGCAGAGAAACATATTTCAAGAGCAGTTCTGTGGCTTCGAAGAAACTGAGGCTACAAGACTTTAGGGAGTCAGCTCAATTTTATTCCAGAGTATAGGAAACACATAATAGGAATGGAGAGCCTGGGGCAAATGCTAATTTGCATTAAGTGGCTCGCTCCTATTGTAAGGCTTCATATGTGGCAGCGGGGTCCTATTATAAATCTCCTAGGACAAGTTTTAGTTCCCATATGTGCAACAGGGGAAGGCTTCTTGCAGGAAACTGTACAAGGGTCACACTAGAGATTAAATCAGGCAACCCAACAATCATTCTTGAAAAACTGTCACATTGTCTATTTTTTTTATTTGTTTGTGTGTCTGTGTGTGTGTGTCTGTGTCTGTGTGCTGTGTTTTGAGTGTTGGCTTACGTACATTACAGTGCCCATGTAAAGCTCAGAACTTTTGCAAATCTGTTCTCTTTCAACTTTGTTTTTGAGACAAGGTCTCTCTTGTTTTCTTCATATTCTGTTCTCCAGACTAGCTGACTTGTGAGCTTCTCAGTTATTATCCTGTCTGGGCATCCCATCTCACCAGAGGGAGTGTTGTTTTAACATGCTCATATTTACATAGGTCTTAGGAATTGAACTCAGGTGATCAGATCATTGGGGCAATCCCACTGAGCCTCAACACTGGGCCAGAGCATCTAATGTTTTGTTTGTCTTATTGAGGCAGGGTCTCCATGGGCAGCCTAGGCAAACCTTGAGCTGAAGACTTTCCTGTGTCATCCTGTGAGCTGGGGTTGTAGACATTGGCCACCATAATTCACCGCTTAAAATTTCTAACATTTTCTCATAATGGAAAAAAATCAAAATATGGCAATGATGGGGAAGGAAAAAAAACTCAGTTATTGTTGGTCTAGGTAAAAAATTCATTATCAGCCAGGTGGCGGTGGTGCAGGCCTTTAATCCCAGAACTTGGGAGGCAGAGGCAGGTGGATCTCTGGTTTACATAGTGAATTCCAGGACAGCCAGGGCTGTTTCACAGAGAAACACAGTCTCAAAAACAAAACAAAAAAAATAAGAGAGAAAAAAGATTTCTCTTGCTAAAACAATCTGCAGTGTTCTTATAAATATAACTTTATATGGTTTAGTAATCCTATTCAATCTGTAGTGTTCTTATAAATATAACTTTATATCTATTTCTGGGATATCTATTGAAATAAACAAGGAATCTAGATTCACATGAAAATTTTAAAGTAGTACATTATGACTTGGTTATCCTCAGAGTCATACAAATCTAGAAATATCCAAGATCTTTCTGAATAGGTGCTAGATAGCGAAACTGCTTTATCAACACAATTAATGCCTCTTACAATTTAGTACACACACAGGAGGAGGCAGGGCAGGAAGGAGGGAGATAAAGACAGAGGGAAAGAGAGCATCCATAAGCATTAAAAGGATACACACAAACACATAAAAACATATACACACAGACACATTTGCTCACACATACACAGAGACAAATACAAAGAGAGAGGGCAGAGAGAGAGAGAATTTATACATGCTTGCAAGACACCAGGTGAAACAAGAGAATCCTAGGGTTGTTGATTCGCTCCATTACTTTCATATGGTGTGTGTGTTGAGGCTGAGTTTTGCTCTACAACACAGGCTGCCCTGGAATTAACTATGCAGTCCAGGCTGATCTGAATTCATGGAAATGCCCCACACATTGAGAGCACAGAGATTACAGGAGTGACCCACCACATCCGGCACTTGGATAAGTTTGTTTCCTGAAGAATCCTAATTCAAAGGGTGATATACTGTGATTTCATCCATGTGTCAACTAGAAACTCTACTTACAGGGAGAGAAACAGATCTGCAGTTGCCAGGGTTTGGGAGAGATGGGAGATGGGGATATACAGGAGACATCAAGGGGACTTTAATGACATACAACTTTTCCTCGCAGTTTTAGCTGTTTTCTTAGTCAGTTTTTGTTGCCATAAAGATTGTCACAGATGTAAGGCCTGCCTTGAAAAGCATTAATGCCACGTAGTTTTAGAGGCTTAAAAACCCAAGATCTAAACAGGAGCAGACCCATTGTCTGTAAAGGACACCCTTCCATCTGCAGATGGACACTTTCCTACTATGTCCTCACTTGGTGAAGACCAGCAAGGACAAATAAGCCCTCTTGTCCCTTGTATGGATACTTTCTGTTATTGTAGTCTCTGTGGTCATTACATTAGAGGCTTTCATACCTAAACTGGGAGGAGGGGAACACAACACTCAGTTCATAACATGTCTTAATGGTGAAAATGCGGCCCAATGTTTGCAAATCTAAAGCAATGAGTAAATAGTCTATTCGTTTAGAAAAGATTGGTTCTTAGAGCTTAGGTGATATCCTAGCCACTGAAATGTTTGTCCTGCAGACTTCAGATCTAAGCATGGGAAGAAGCTCAACAGGGAGTATATGCTCCACTGTTGGGAAGGTAGACAGGAAGATATCTAGATAATTGGTGCTTTTAACCAACCAGACAAGCAATTTGGTAGTCCAAAGCCAGTGCAAGACCCTGTCTCAAACAAATAAATACATAAATATATAAATACACAGATAGATAAAGGAATATGCCTAAGGAGGAACACTGGAAGCTGCTCTTTGGCATTCACACATACATGCACAAATATGTACATGATTCTGTACACACATAGGCTAAATGCCTATGCACACACACAAGACAAAAAAATTACATAAAGAAAAGACGTGAGACTACCATTCTTTCTAAAGCTGCAATTGCAGGTTGATTTTGAAAACCACATTTGTATGGGAAGAGATGGATCTATTCATTAGATTATTTGAAAATGAGCAATTTGAGAATTCTGTTCCTCATTGGCCAAAGCACAAAGCTCATATTAACTGAATGAAAAAGAAATCAGCTGGGGATTTTATTCTTTCTATACAAAATAAGTCCCGGTAACAGAGAAATAATTTCAAATATTTAATTAACCTTTACTGAACAGAATGTTTAGTGTATTTTCATTAAGCCTTTATCCTAATTTCTACCTTATGCAAAATGCAAAATGCCAATTTTCAATAGAGTGTAAGTATAAATCACAAAGTGATAGGATCCTGTGAAACGACCTTGCCTAGACATAGCATTATAATGGCGTTTGAGATTATAGGGACTTAAATTTTCCTGAAGACTAGATAAGGTGAGCAGGAAGAGATAATATTACGCAGGTCAGTTTTGTTGGCTCAGGTATTTTGCCTTTAAAATGGACGGGCTGAGACAAACTTGTAAGCCCTTTTCCCGGTATAAAATGCAGAGATTCTGTATTCTCCTAGTGATAATTATCTAAATTTTCCTGAGTGAGCACTGAAAAGTTCTAATTAAAAGGGAGATAATTAAGACCAAATTAGGTATTTCTCTCTCTAAATCCTCCCGGGTCTTACTCCACACAATAGTAAAACTGTCTCAAGGATATTGTCTGACTACGAAATCATCAGCTTGACAGCAGAGTTTTCAACAAGTAGAGCAGGACATCCTCACTTTCACTTTCTCTGAAGAAAAGAGGTGTGGCCTAGATCTCGTGCTCTGGGGTGTGTGTGTGTGTGTGTGTGTGTGTGTGTGTTCTGTGCCATAGAGGTGACAGATAAAGCCAGGGAAAGACGGACTTCTGCTTGGATATAATGTCAGAGGCATTGTCTTGTGTCTTGTTTCTGCCACAGAATTTCATTCCCAGAACTGAAACCTCACAGAAGGGTAAATTTGGCAACAGGCAGTAATCTCCCCAGGATGACATTCCTCACCAAGATTTACAGCAGAGGAGGGCAGAGCGGAGCACAACTGCAGCTTTTTTCAGGAATATGCTGAGTCTGCAGCAGCCAGAGACAGGTGCCATCTTATATCTAGTGCTCTAATTGCCTTTTTTGATCATTTATGTAAGAAAATTCAGACTGTGTGTTCTCTTTAGATCATATATATAATGTGTGTGAATGTGTGTGTGTTTGTGTGTGTATATCTGTCTATACACACATTTATACACATACACACACTTAAATTTTTCACACATATTTAATTAAAATAGAGTGGCTGGGCGATGGTGGCACATGCCTTTAATCCCAGCACTCGGGAGGCAGAGGCAGGCGGATCTCTGTGAGTTTGAGACCAGCCTGGTCTACAAGAACTAGTACCAAGACAGGCTCCAAAGCTACAGAGAAACCCTGTCTTGAAAAACCAATAAATAAATAAATAATAATAATAAATAAATACATACATAAATGAATAAAATAGAGTGACATAACTTTTCCCCTTCCCTTTCTTCCCTCCACTACCCCCTAAGTCTCCTCCCTCCAACCCAGTTCACACCCCCCAGAATTTCAGCTTATTTTTCTTTGATTATTATTGCTACATACATACATACATACATACATACATACGTATGTACACATAATACATTTAACCTGCTGTGTGTTTATGTAGATAAAATTTCAAGGCTGACCAACTTATTTTGAACCACCAGAACAGTCTCAAACCTGTGACAGGCTAATTCTCCCCCTTCACCAGTCATTAGTTGCCTGGGATTCTTTGTCTAGAGAAGGGTGCCTGAGAAAGTTTTCTGTTTTCTTCAGGAGCATATATATTGTTGGTATTGACATTGTTCACATCTTGCTTACGCAGCCATTTCTAGGAGAAGCTGTTTCACAGCAGACTTCCTGGTACTCTGACTTTAACAATCTTTGTTCTTCCCTTTCTGTGATGTTTGTTGAGCCATAGACTCAGGAGCTGTGGTGTAGAAGTATCCATCCTCTAGGGTTGGGCTCCACCCATGATTCAGTGATCACTGCATTGTGGTGATTACACACACATCTCCCGCACCCTCTCCCCCGCCCCCCACTCTTACAGGGATTTCCTCTGGGAATGTCTCCCAGAGATCCAGGGGTCATCTTTTTGAAACACGATAATTATTAAAAACAACAGCATCAAAAACAAATAAACCAACAAAAACTTAGCTTCCGGTCTCTGTAAACAAAAAAGAAGCCCATTATCCGAGAGTGCCATTCTGCAAGCTGATACCTTTTCAGCCAGCAGGATTAACCCAACCCTGAGGGTCTCAGTGTCCTAACTTCTCTGTGTCAACAGCAAACAGCCCTTCTATTTCTTTCCTGGAATGGCATCAAGCTCCTGAACACAAGAGTTTGAAACAAAGTCCTTCTTGCTTTTTAAATCTAAACTAGAATGATTTGTATTTGTGATATTCTCAAAAAGAAAAAGAGTGTCAGGCATCTTAGATTTGCATAGTCCATAGAAAGATACAACTAAAAGACATTTATGTTCTGCATGTATTATGTATGGTACAGATAGTAATATCAATTTCACAGTAATTTCATTAGTATGCTCTCTTTTATTGAGGATTGGGGCAAAGGAGTGATACAGGTTCAAGTTTTTCAGAGAATTTCCTATAAAAATAAAGAAAATAGTTTAAAGAGTTTGGGGGAGAAAATAATAAAAACTTAAAGCAAAAAATGGGAGGAACATTTTTATTTGTTCTTAAGAAGACATCTAGAAGGAATAATGCATGTGACTGATATTGTATGTAGCTTTGATCTTGACATTTTCATGAAGGGTTAATTTAGGTCCCCTGAGCTGGTGCATTAAAAAGTATACTGCCATAAGTGTGTTTGTAAGTCTAAGTCTACTCTGAATTGTTTATTTTACATTTTTGTCTTCTCCACTTCATACCAGAGCCTGAGAGTTTTGACAAGCTGACATGCATTTCATATAGTTCCTCAAAGTTGAATTGGAACAGCAACTTTTAAAGAAACAAAGTATTTTATGAAGTTTTTTTTTCAAGCTTAAGCCTACAGTAATTGACTACAATTTAAAAACAATAGCACTTAAGGAAATGATTCATACGTTAAACATTTTGGGGCCTGGAAAGTTGGACCTGCACTTAAGAGCACTGTATGCTTTTCAAACAGACCTGGATTCAATTCTTAGCAACCACATAGTGGCTCACAATTGTCTGTAACTCCAGTTTTGGAGAATCCAATGCTCTCTTCTAACCTTTATTAGTACCAGGTATTCAAGTAGTGTACATACATGCATAATGCAGGCATTATATTCATACTCAAAAAGCTTAAATAAAAAGTAAAAATGTTAAAATATACTTCTTCTTCTTTTTCTTCTTCTTCTTCTTATTATTATCATTTGTGTGTGTGTCTTTAGCATGTGTCCAATAGTGAGAAAATGGAATTCAAAAGACAACTTTCAGGAGTTGGCTGTTTCTTTCTGCTATGTGTTCCATGTATTAAGCTCAGGACTTCAGACTTGCATAGTAAACACTTTTATCTCCTGAGTTATTTCACCAGCCAGGCCTAGCTTAAATTTTTGTAAACACTCTGCCCTCAGTTGCCATGACTGAAAAAATATTGCAGTTTTCTTGTATTTTCTTTCTTTCTTTCTTCCTTTCTTTTTGTCATTGGCTTTCACTCAAGCTCATTAGAGAATTTGGGAAACAGGATATTTTTATGCTACTGTAACAGAATGCCTCAGTATAAATAATTTGGTGTAGGAGGGTCTTCTGTATTTGTGTTACTTTCATTGGTTAGATAAAGAAAACTGCCTTGGCCTTTTGATAGGGCAGCCCTTAGGTGGGCATAGTAGACAGAACGGAATGCTGGGGGAGAGAAGGCAGTGTGGCAGACACCATGCTTCTCCGGCCCAAGATGGACACGGCTTAGACTCATGCTGGTAAGCCACGACTCCGTGGTGATATACAGATTATTAGAAATGGGTTAAACAAATATGTGAGAGTTAGCCAATAAGAGGCCAGAGCTAATGGGCCAGGCAGTATTTAAATGAATACAGTTTCTGTGTAATTATTTTGGGTACCAGAAGCCAGACAGAACAAGGAGCCCTGCGCTGCGTGCCTCTTGCAACAATAATTGATCAATCTATTAATTGAAATTAATAGATGTCATGCTAGACTGTGGGAAGTCTTAGAGCAAGACACTGGTATTGGTCTTGTGAGGCCTGATCTTTGACTTTGAGATAATGCAAGAGGGTCAGAGTGTTGGTATCTTCAAACTTTAAATGGCAGAAAAACAAAAGATTAAACCCTGAACCCTCAGGACATTTAATGATGGTGTCAATGCATTCATGAAGCTATAACTATTGTAACTTATTCACTCCCTGAAAGGAACATCTCTTAACACTGCTGGGCTATGAATTTTTCACATGAAGTTTGAAGAGATGATCATTCAAAACACAGCACATAGATAAACTCTATATCTACCAGATATTCTACCAGAATATATATTCTACCAGAATAAATAGTCCCTCCTTAAATATTTCATAACATGTTCAACAAACCTCCTAAGGATTGGATCATGTAGGGGTCACATTTGTTTCCAAGAGGTGACTTGTAGTCTAGTGTTTATTGTCTTTTAGGGGAGGAAGACTAGACTAATTTTTAACTACATGGGAACTGAATTACCATGAATTACTCATTGACAAATCTATGAGCTCTGTTTCCAGGTTTCCTGTGAAGAATTGCACTTAGAGACTTGTAATTATACAGTAAATCATCACAAAGATATGAAATGGCGAGGGAAGGGCTTTCTTTCCAATTATGACTGCCATTTATTCTGTGAGTGATATTATTTATTGTCAAATAGAAGACATTCACAGCACTTTGCACTTCTGAAAAATCAACACAAAAACCAGAGACTCACATCTGCGAAGAACATTGAATAGGAACTAATCATTGTTCAGGTAAATGAAAGTTCTATTAGGTAGAGAAAGAAGGGAAGAAATTTCAAAGTTAGTGAACAAAATCTACACAGGGGGAAATGGACAGTGAAACTGAATTGAGGATTGTGGAACCACAGTCTAATGCATCCTAACCTTGAGATCGGAACCTTTTATCAGAAAGAGAGGAAGGTACATTGTATACAAAATGCAGAGAGTGGGGGGTGGATTGCAAAGGATTGTGGGGATGATGGAGTAAAGCTGGACCTTTGAGGTTAGTGAGGCTTTTAGTATACAGCTCAATATTTCAGCCTGCCACTTAGTATGGATTATCTCACTTACCAATATATTATTTCATACCATCCTTCCTTTGAAATGATTAATTATTTTAATTCAATATTCCCAGAGTCTCTTTTCTCACTACCACCTAAAAATAAGAAATGTGTCCTGGAAAAAGAATAATGTGTGATTTATAATAAAGGAGAATAATATACATTAAGGGATCTGAGGATATTGTACCATTTCTCAGGTTTTAAATTTGAATACTAATATTAATGTTTTAGTGTGCAAGCTATATATATTCTATAGCCGAAGAAGTGATCAATGATCTGAGCAGCTGCAGCCTTTTCCAGGCTTCTTGATGGTGATATGTGCACTTAAGGCTGGTAATAGTCTACAGCAAACTATAGATTTATGCAAATTCATCTCTAGCAGAAAGTCTAGGGAGTGCTGCACACCCAGGTTCTGAGACTCTGGTACAGTAATTTATTTTGTTTTGCTAATGAGCCACACTCTGCTTAGCAAGATTTAGTTCCTTAAAGGAAGGGGATACTTTCTATCTCTCTATGTATCTAGGTATCTATGTATGTATCTATTTATTATCTATCTATCTATCTATCTATCTATCTGTCTGTCTGTCTACCTATCTATCCATGTACATAGTCACTGAACTTACTTAAGAGAAAGCCCTAGATTGTAAAATTAAAAAAATTATTGTGTATTGTATGTGTTTGCTCAAATGTGCACACATGCATATGTGTATGCCATTGCGCATGAGTGGACGTTAAAGGAAAATTCTAAAATCACTTCTCTTCTATCACATGGATACTGAGGATAGAGCTCAGGAAGATAACTGGCATCAAGCCCCTTTCCCAAGGAAACAGCTTACTAGTCATGTGTATAAATTGTGATCCTTCAGAATTGTTGATTCTGGTCTTCTTATGTTCTGCCACTGAGTTTTTCAGCATTGATGCTTAGCAAAAAACCTGGGGCTGGTGGAAGTATCAGATCCATCATTATCTTTGAGTAAAATAAATTCCACCCCTTTCCTTTCAATGAGACAAAATATATAAAATATGCACACTTGAGGTTAAGCAGTACCTACTAGTTAGTTTTTTCCAAATTTGTGTTCTCTGATTATATTTTGAAGATTTGCTGGTCCTGTGATGGAATGAAAAGTAAGTGGATGTTTGTTCTGATGTTTGTAGAAAACCTTTGCATTTCTTGTAGAAACACCAGTAAAATCCAACTGAATCTTGTATTCTTTCCTCATGATGGAGACGGTCACACTGATGGGAAAACTGAAGCATCTAATATGACAGACAACTCAGCTCCTTTAATGACTTATGACAGCTAGATTTCTGTAGCCCTTTTAGTAAGAACCGTCCTAGGGTTTTCAAGACTGTCATCTATAGCTAAACCTGTGCTTATAGGTGATTTTCATTTTACTCTTTTTGGGATGCTGTGACTAAATGTTGTAAGCCGAACAGCTTATATAAAGAAAAAATTCTAGTCTCACAGTTCTGGAGGTCATAACGTCCAAAATCATGATTTCAGCATGTTCAGGTTCTAGGAAAGGTCTCCTTCTTTCGCACTATTAGATTCCAGTTAGCTCTCTAGAATCTCTTCTAAGAAGGGTTTAATTCCATATGGAGTTACTAATTGCTTCTCTACAGGCCTCACCTTTGATGCTCTCACACTGGGTATTGGGTTTCAACCAATGAAATTTGGGAAAGCATAGACTTTAGATGATAGTTTTTCATTTCTGGTTATGAATCTCCCAACATAGAAACGTGCAACTCAGATAACACAGCCTATGTAGGACCTCTGGTTCCAAATGTCAGTATTTTTCTTTGCCCTGATTGGATTATAAAGATTAATTTTAGATTGGAATTTACTAATCTAAAACAATTCAGCTTCATCACTGCCAGGTGCTTCTGTTTCGATACATGATCAGTTTTAGTGAATTGTTAACTACATCAGATTCATTGGAAATTAGTAGCAAAAATTATTTCAAGTCTCTTTACATGCTTCCCTCCATACAGCATCTCCCAAATTCATCTCTGTGTGAGTTATTAAAGAGTAATGTCTTGTAAAAATAAAAGAGCAATTTTATAAAACTAACTGTAGGCCAATTCAAGTAATACATATGCAAAACTGAGAAATGGACTTTTATATATGATTGATTGTCTATATTTCTTTCAAATCACCAGCATTAAATGATTTGTCATTTCTAATTAATTACCATTGTTATACATCTATGTATCTATGTATCTGCACTGACTAGTTTTATGTTACCTTGACACAAGCTAGAGTCATCTGAAAGGAGGGAATATTAATTGAGAAAACAGCATCATAACACTGAGCTGTAGGGCATTTTCTTAATTAGTGATGAATTGGGGAGGGTTAAGTCCATTGTGGCTGGTTCCATCCCTGGGCTGGTGGTCTTGGGTTCTAGAAGACAGCAGGTTAAGCAAAGTGTAATGAGCAAGACAGTAAGTAATACTCCTCCATGGCATCTGCATCAGCTCCTGCTTCCAGATTCGTGTTTTGTATAAATCCCTGTCCTGACTTATTTCTATGATGAACAGTGATACGGAAGTGTAAGCCAGATAAATCCTTTCCTTTTCAAGTTGCTTTGGTCATGGTGTTTCATCACAGCAAATGAAACCCTTATCTAGACAGTATGTATGCATCTATCATGGATATATCTATCTTTCCATCTATCCTCTATCTATATATCATCCATCTACAAAGAGAGAGATTGATTATGAACAGTTCAGGGAAACTTGCCTGTTACAATATGGCAAAAATTTTTCCATCCAATCTTTCATAAACATTACTAATCTTGTGTACAACTCTATTGCCATTATGACTGAAGGAATATAATTACAGATTTGTAAAAGTGAGATATTTGACACATAAGCAGAAAGAAGATATTTTGTTGAATATGCAGCACTGACTTCGTTGAGGTAGAAAAAAATTCATTTGATTATCTTGATTAAATACTGGGAAATAAACCAATAATGCAAAAGGTAAAAATAAAAAGTTGAGGAAATCTTGGGGAGAAATAATGACTTATTTATCAAAATGAAATGGTCAAGGCAACGATAAATACTCCAAGTAAGAAGTCAAACACAGGCCTAAAATTATGGACATCTTAAAATGATGATGGATAATGAGTGAAACAATCAAGATGGGGAAATTAACACAGAAGCTCAAAATCTCATTCAATTAGGTGATCAATATTTGGTTCAAAATTGGTTGAGGTTTAAATCTAAGTTTACCTTCACTTCCATATATAAGACAGTCTTCCATCTCTAAGACAGTCTCTGAGATGATATCTGTGTACTCAATGTATTACTAATGCCCTCCGCCAAGGTCAGAATAAGCACAATGTCTTGATAGATTCTTTATAAAACTATGTCTTTGAACTTCCTGTTTTTGAGCTATCATTAATCACAGTTTGAGATTTATCGTTCGACCCTCTGAGCACATGTCCTTGAGTCTATATAAACACCTGCGATTTTCTGTAGATATTAAGTGTTTTTATTTTAAAAGGCCCTTCCCTAGATATACATGAGCCTTTTATTTATTTCTGTTTTGGTTTTTATAATCGTTGGAGATTGTAATGTGAGAAATGCAGAGAAGCTTGACCATGGTGGTTTGATGTTGCAGAAAGGCAAGAAGAGACACAGCAGTAAGTGGAACAGTAAATGAAACAGAACCTGTGGTGTTGGAAGAAAAAAGATCTATAGTCAGGATAGGAAGTGCAGATTCACCGTAGAGGTCATGTATTGGATTTGAGTGTGATCTGGAATGGCATTTCAATTTCTCTGTGGTGTGACTGTAGAATCATTGATGGAATTCCCTGTCTTCTTTACTGTCACATGACATTGAATACCATTTTCAAACACATCAACTAATTATGCTTTTGGAACCTTAAAAATTCTAAGGAGATCAGATCAAGATCATGTATCTTGTATTTCTGATATATACACATATATGATCCGACACACACACACACACACACACACACACACACATATATATATATACTTATATATGTGTGTGTGTGTGTGTGTGTGATTGAATATACCCTCTAGATGCCTAATGTTACCTGACACTGAATAATACTCATGTTAAAGGTTGGGTCCTACATGACTTCACCAAGATGAGTAACAGGTACCTGATTTTAATGGCTGCTTATATTTTTGGTTGGAGAGTTATATCTAGTTGTTTATTTTTTAATGGATGGTTTATATGAAACTATAATGATACAATGTTATTAATAGAAAAACAAATACACAAGACTTGATAGTTATGTTAACCTCTGTCTTTAAGTTAACAATCTATCACTGCATGAAAATTCATTAATATTGAGTTTAACTACAAATATGGTGTGTTGTCTCTCAGATCGTCATCCAAAAACACCTTTCTCTAAGTCAAGCCATACCTATCATCTGCCTCTAGTGTACTTTGACACTAAAATCCCACCTCCTCTATGATTTAATCTGTCAGTACAGACTCCATTGCTAGCTCATTTCACAGAGCCATCTGGAGCACAAAAAAATCATTAAAGGCTAAGCAAAACAAAATACAACCCGTGGCACCTAATTATACACTCACGCTCTCTACATGTTTCATTAAATTAAGTCTTTCTTTGCCTTTAGGTTACCAAGGTCCTTACAACCACTGAATGAGTAGATAATGTCCATTCCTGTATTTTGAACACACAAAGAATCTTTAATACTAATAGAAAGTAAGAAGAATGGTAATTTGTTCTTGTTTACTCTCCTTCAAAAGTGTTTCCTTTTCCATGGGTACAATTATACTTCCTTTGTAGGCTGAAGTGCCATCACAGCTTGTGTAGAACTCTCCTGAGTCTAAAACTAAAGATCCTGCTCACGATAAAATATCTCCTTGTATCACTTTTAAAATGCATAGTTGAACAAGGTTGGATGAAATTGCACTAAGCTGAAAGTCTCCCGTGTTGATAAGGCATTTTCCTTTCCTGGCCTAGCAGACAAAACTCACCTTTGATGTTTCCCATTTATCAAGAAATGGTGACAAACAGCTCAGGAGTTCTTCCATTTATTTATTTATGATTCAAAACTTATGTGCATTGTTTTGCTGCCACGTATGTCCATACACAACATACATTTCTAGTGCCCACGATAACCAGAAGTGGGTGTTGAATTCCCTGAATTTAGAATTATAGATGGTTGTGAACTAGCATGTGGGTGCTGAGAATCAGATCTGGGTTATTTGGAAGAACATCCAGGGCTTATAACAGTCAAGCCAGCTCTCCAGCCCATCTCCTATTTATTTTTAACTGCTAATATTTTCTGCTGTGACTTATTTCATCTTCCATAGGACCTCATTTCTATTCTCCTTCATTAGACTATGTCTAACCTTAAATATTCAATTTCATTAATACATTTCTTGTATGTTGTACTTATCCATATGATTTACCCACCAAATTGAGATATATTTGAAATTAGCAAGAAGAAGGTACCAATCAAAGCAAACATTGCAACAAGGTTTACAGATATTGTTTATAAGATATCTTTACTCAGAGAAAATAAACCAAAAGGATGTGTGTGTATGTTCACACATGAACGTGTGTGTCTTCTCACCACACATTCATGAATGTACAAGTGCACATGTGTGTGCACCACAAACACACATGGGGGAGATAGAGAAAGAGAGAGAGAGTTGTAATTGGAATCTGGGATAACACTGATAACATAACCCACATCTTTGATTCTCTTTGATGCTCAAGTTACTGATATAAAATGATATAGTATATTATATGATGTATGTACATTCGTCTACATATTCTATAGACTTCTGATTACATTTAAGTTGCCATTAATACCTAATCCCACTGCACATGATATCAACAGTTGGCGACTATCAACTGTGTTGCTCAGGTTAGAGTGGAAAAAACAGATATAAATTCAGCAACATGTGATTTTTCTCATGTGAGGTTTTGATCTATGAATAGAATCCAGGAAAGAGAGAGAGAGTAAAAGAGAGAGAGAGAGAAAAAAAAGAATCAGCTCATATTTTACAAACTCTAGGGGTCTAGGGGTTTATACAAAGTCTATAGGGCAGATGTTCAGGCTGAAGACCCAAGAGGAACCAGTGCTTGAGATCCAAGTCTGTGGCATCCAATAAACCAAATGTCTTCTCTGGTGGAGGTCCTTAAGCCTTTTTTCATAAGACCTCCACCTAATTGAAGAAGGCTCACCTGTATTTTGAATGCAATCCAGTTTATGCAGTTTACTGATATATATGATAATTATCTATCAAAATACATAACTTTCACAGCAACCTTTCTATGAGAATTTTACTCAACATCTGAAAAGATAGCTTACCTACGGGATACATATAATTGGTCAATGCAGTCTTGCTAACACTGCTATGTTGCCTGTACACAACGATATCTTATTAGGGGATGTTTTTTCTATCATCTCTTAAAGATTGATTATACTACTTGTAAGCTCTTGTGGTCTAGGAAGCAAATTTTTAATGTATAAATATAATCCTATTTTATGTGTTTCCATAAACTCTGTGTTGCTGTAGTACAGGAACCTACAAACTTTTTCAGTCATAGGATATATAATGACTGCCAGTGGATAGTGATAAACAAAATGCTGTGTGTCCTTGCTATTATGAAGCTTTGTGCTATTTACTTGTCATCAAATAGAAATTTCTTTTGCTCCAGGGAACACACAGAATAATTTGAGATCTACACATAGGGATACATGAATTGATGAATTTCTGTAACGAGAGTTTGCAGTGTTCACTGAATGTCATAAAATAGCACATGAAAGACTCGGTGTTCCCACTGACGCAGTAAAAGATGCCATCCTGTTTTTTGGTATGCTTTGCTTTATTCCCTGGTAGGTAAAAGCATCTTATTTGATAGGCACCAATGTGTTGGGGGAAAGATGCAAAATTGTTCTACGATTCAGTGCCTCTGTCTGAGAGTATATATAATGACAATGTGTAAGGAAACTGTAGTGTGATGAGTAGGGGAAAAGAATAAATATTTATTATTATATAAATAATAGGAATCTTCATGACAGTCTCGGGTAGAATAAATGACATCCAATCATGTACAAGAAAGAAAAACATTCAGAAATTAGAGATGATTTTCAGAATTGCAAAGACAATTGGGAATTTTGAAGGCAACCTCTTGGTATTCATCTAACCTCCTGGTAGGAGAAAAGATGCCTCTCTATTTGGTTATCAGAATACTGAAACAGTGGACTCCAGTGAGTAAGAATTTGCCCTGGAATTTCATGAAAGGGAGATAAAAAGGTTGGAAATCTTTCCCCCAGGCAGATAGGAAATTGTCTCTCAGACAGTTGCCTTATCAGACCACCTCGCAGGATAAATGGGTTTGAAACAAAGGTGGGCCAATGATGGGAACAATCACATGTTGACCAGGCGCTGCTTAGTTGCATTCCTATGCTGTTCTTGGTTTAAACCTGAACCTTGTGTTAGCACATGGAAAATGGACTCTAGGTGGTAACTGAACTTCGCTCATTAATTCTTCCATTTCCCGATTGTTTTAATAAAACAATTGCTTCTCTCTCTAACTGGGTAGTAGAGCTTAGCTTGTGAGTGCTGCCAGAACTCAGGCTCAAAGAAATCAGGCAACTACAGATGGAGGTGACTTTTCCTTCCTGGAGCTATTAGTGTTCCACTTCTCAGGAGTATTCCGCCATCCATTCAACTTGACCTACACTCTCAGCTAAGAAACTCAGCTGATTTCTATAGTATTGTTTCCTTTTTAAAAAAATTTACAAAAAGCAAAATAAAACAAAGTAGCTTGTTGACACATGGATTTTTAGCAAAAGAATAAGCTCTACAATCTAAAAGCAAATACTGTAGATTCTACTTGATTTCAAATTTTTCCTTCATTCAAAAGAAAACGGAGATAATTGGTCTTTTAATTTTGGGATTTTTCAAAATGTGAAGAAAACAAAAAAAATGTTGTCTCAGTTTTAAACCACATTTGATCATCAGAAATAATGTTGGAGAAACCACTAAAATATTATCCATGTCATATTATGATAATTCATAAAGCTCTAGAAAGTATTTTAGAGGTTGGATGGAGATTGAGACAGGGTCTCCTATGTAGAGTGGATTCGCCAAGACTCATTTTGTAAACTAGAGATTGGCCCTGAATTTGTGGTGACCCTCTTACCTCTGTCTACTCTGTGCTATGATTATAGGTATGTGCCATCATGTTCTGATCAAATATATATTTTAAATAATATATATATTAGTCTTAGCTCTATCATTCATTAAAAACAAAGCCTCAGCTTTCTATTTTCTCTTGTTTCAAGGTTGTTTTTATTCATGAAAACAGTAACAAAAATAGCCTAACAGTTTCTTCACTGGAGGAAAAATAACAAATGATACACAGATTATTGGTTATTTTTAGAACATTCTACAGCAGCTTTACAGATGGCAATCTGGAGGAAAAATAAATGATGATATAGTTTGGAATACAATAGATATATTTGAATTCCAAAGAGATCACATTCTGTTCCATTCAAAGCATTTAAAATTGATGGTGCAAGTGCAATAAAAACTCAATTAACTGATACCTGACTTGCCTAGAATTTTAATTTGTTATAATCCTCTCATATTTGATTTGTAGGCGATAACGATAAATGCAAAACTATCCCATACCTCCGTCAACTGAATGCTTTTGTCATGCCATTTTCCCATTTAAACCCTTTAATTAGTCCTCTTGACTTTTAGTCTCTTAGTCCCAATAACTTTATGGTGCTAATTACAAATTACCCTGATAAACACAAATCTCTTCTATGTTCACTGTAGGTTAAACATCGAAGACGAGATTGTTTTCCAAGATGCGAGCCAGACTTCCTTGGCCCCACCTCGACTCTGGTAATTGTGCACCTTTCCCTCAACAATCAACCTTACACTACAGTACTCTCTGCTTTCTTCTCACACCGTGGTGCTCATGTCATCCTGGCATTGCATTGTTTTAAAATTACATTTATTTTGTGTTGAAGGCATATGGGTGCCTGTGTTTGGTGTGTGGATGTGTAGGTAGGGGCCAGAAGGCAATGCTGGTTCTTCTGGAGCTGTAGTTACAGGTGTTGTGAGCTGCAGGACATGGAATGCTGGGAACTGAATCCTGATGCTCTGCAAAAACAGTTGGCTCCTTTACCCTTGTCATCAGCATTTCTTGTGTATGTGTGTGTGTGTGTGTGTGTGTGTTATTTGAAAATTTCTCTTCCCCTCTTCGCCTAGCTACTGTATAGTCACATTCCTTTGGGGGCAGGAGGAATAAATTAGGTTCACAGATACATTTTACTACTACAGTACTTCTTTAGTGATCCCTTCACTGATATACACACTCAATATAAGCCAATACTACCCACTCTCCTAACATTTATTTCTCCTTCACAATCCTCTTGCAGTTATAATTTAGCAAACATTTGGTAATTAACTGATTAATGCAATTCTTGTTTGTAAACTTTAAGGAGTATCTGAATGTATTTTCTTGCAACAGCATCCTGAGTCTTTAGCATGGGAGTTGGTACACAGGAATAGACTGAATGAATAAAAATAAGGGTTTCTTATGTAAAGGAATAAATATCTTCAAAAAATAAATTAACACCCTTCATATGAGGTACTTCAAATTTCAGAGATGTTAATGAAATTTGAGAATCCCCTATTTGTAGAGCCAGTATCCATGTGTCAATAACAGAATCATCAAACACTTGACCCAGTGACAATTTAGACACAGTGTGGTAGGCAAGAAATGCAAGGAAAGGTCTACCATTCTAAAATTTATAAGGAGAAAGAGAAATTGATTGCTTTTATGAGGATCATTGGTAGGAAGGAAGCTGAAGTGAATTGAGTTGTGGGGTAAGTTAGGAAGAATGACAGTGAAAGTGTATGACTGAGAAGAAAGGACTGGATGACCGAGCTTCTCTGCCAGAGGTGATGGCTCTGTATCATAGTTACTCGGGGCTTCCCAAAGGTTTGGAAGTGATGTCCCTACCGCTTCCTTGTGGAACTCAGTAAACTGCATAGAGACCAGCTTGGGCTGACTAGGATAAGTAAGGCAAAGTTTGCTCTAGGTCAAAAATTGTTCCCCAAGGTTATCAATAATCACTGGGCAAAGTGGACCTGAAGGATGAAGGAATGGTGTGGAGCATGCTCTTACAGAGAGGAAAGGTGAGCTCTCAAATAGCAGAAATGGCGTTTAATCATCTGACAGCCCTCATGCTACTACACATAGGAAATGGGGCTCCCATATAGACTGATACATAACAGAAGACAACTACCTAGCTGTCTAGCTAATGATAGATAGGTGGATCAAGGTAAGTATACACATATGTATATTTATGCAATTTTGCATATAAATATGCAAATTTTCATGTTTACATACACATATATTTACATGTTTACACACACATGTTACATAGATAAAAGCCGATGTGTAAATTTGTGTTTGCATATACATACTGAGAAATATAATGGTACTATCTTGACAACACAAACTTATGCTTCAAAAGGCTTTATAATGTAACCATATACCTAACAATGCAATTTATAATAGAACCACTAAAATAGGTGAATCCAGTCTCTGTTCTTTAGCATTTTGTTTTTGTACTATATAGGCATAAAGGCTAAGAAAAAAATGACTTTCATATTGCTTTCAATTTCCACATTTTTTGATCTTGTAAACTATGTGTTCTCATTCTGAACACTGATAAATGTGAAGTAGGATGTTCAACAGAATCTTAACTTACTTTAAGCCTAATATACTTGTTTAGGAAAATAGTCAGTTCTAGTCTGATAATCAAATTGTACATTTTGATTCATGAAAGAACTTTCAAGAACTATGAAACACCTTTTAAGGCATTCATTTATTCATTTGTCATTTACTCACTCAAGGTGTATTTATGAGTTTTCAATATTAGGTCCTATTATAAATTATGATACAGATTCTGTATTTGGTGCTCATGTTTATATTGGTCAAAATGCTCTAAATTGCTAGCTGGAACATACTAAATCTTTTTAGTGTTACGTTCAAAGCAATGATTACCTGTCTACCATAGATGACAGCAAAAGATTGTGTGCGCAGCTGATTCACCAGCCCTTGAGACTGGACACGATTTCAAAAAGACTATCAATGGACATTTTCAAAGTGGCCATAGACTCTGCTCTTCAAACACCACTGGTCAGGGGCAGGAAACAAAGGGAGACCATTAAGGAAAAATATATGGGCTAAATCACACATGAAAGACACATTTCTCATATCTTACATGCTAAAGTCATGTCCAGGACTGTGTGAATGCCTGTGGTGCCAATTGTAGTAAAAAATATATACTTGCATAATATATATTTCCATATACCTGAGCTACTAAATTTACTTACAATCAATGAGGAGTTAACTAATTAGCGTATTTCTCCGTGAAGTTTCAGTTCAATTCACATCGATTAGCAGGACAAATCCCACCCTGGACAATTTCAAGCTATTGTTTGAACATTTCATCGTCGTTTGTCCTCCCCTCCCCTTTATTTATTTTTACAAAATGTAATCGAGTAAAGATTGAGGCTAGCTGAAACTAATGATAGTACAATCTCAAGCTGTCTTGGGATAATTAAGAATAATGAAAGAAGTTATTTGAAAACCATAATTAAATAAAGATGTGAAAACTTATTATATGTTCAATTAAAAAACTAAAATGTCAGAAATCAATTAAAGAGGACTATCTCACAGTAAGTGCAAATGATGGAGAGATGGAAAAATCTTTTACATTTATGAGCACGGGTGTCAGAGCAAATCCAGTTATTCAAATTTAAAAAGAGGCACCCAGGCATAGGAAGTGATTGCCCAAGTTAGATTGATATGAGTTTCTTTGCATAAGAGAATACATTTTCTATTCATTTAAAAATTCTCTCAAATAGAAATAACATTGTGTCAAATAATGTCTGAAAATTTTTAAAATATTATTTTTGTCTTTACCTGAAGCAATAAGAACATTTTCTACAAACACTAATGTACATTACATTTTTCAAATAATATCACATTAGGAAAGGTGAAAAGTTTGAGCCAGAAACTTATAAAAACTATGTATTTTAATAACTAATAAGGGGCAGAGACAGGCACAGGATAAGAACATGGTTGTACACAACTATGCTTCAATCATACTTACAGTTATGTAGGAACTCCTTGCTCACTTTTAATAATTTAAAATGTTAAACATCTTTTGAGGTGTGAAGACAGAAAATGGCTTCTTCTTCTGTAATATTCATCACTAATATGTAATCGTGGGGTTTTAGCCCATACAACGTTATGACACATATGTCAGAGATGAAGAAAGAGAAAAATACCTTAGTGGAGTTATTGAATTGGGCTCACAGATGATAACTCCATTAAGACATAGTCAATGATTTTGGTATTCTAAGGAAAGAATTTATTTTGGATTTGTCGATCCATATCTTTAGTCAGATGCACAGCTACCCAAGACTGACTACTGAAGGCTATGGATTTGCATTGCATGGTTCCAGTCTCAGTGAAACTGACCAAACCTTACAGACTACGGCCATGATATTTAGGGTTTTTCTTGTTACCTGTAAGATGCAGTAACACTTGCTGAAGAGAAACAGTTGAAAAAGTTATCTCTTCATCATTATTCTTTGCCCTTGATAGAACCAAGGACACATGCCCAAACAACAAAAATGTCTTGCCTTGAACTTGGAAATGTTTGGTGATGATCTCCATTTATTTATATTTCAACAAAGATAAAAATAACTCAATATTACTTTAGAGAATTTACATTAGAACTGTGTGAATTATTACTTGAAATTATTTTGAGAAATCTAAAGTACCTAGACAGTTGCTTCTCTGTTAAGAGGTTTGGAGACATCCCGAGAAAATTTCAAGATTGAAAAAAAGGACAAAAGGCCTTCTAATGCAGTTACAAAATGAGAAAAGATGCCCAAGGAGGCTGAAGGAGGGTAGAGCAGTTTATGACAGTCCACTGCAGACACAGAAATAGAATTAAATATTCGGTATTTAAAAGAATCAGGACATTTTTTCCAATACTTATCAAAAATTTTGATGATTAACTTTCATAGGTAATGTGTTGTCTGACATATTTAGACATGATGCACCCAGGTCCCAGAAGACAGAGTAACAGGACAGAGAACTGAAACCCCATATGGCTTGGCTGTTTTATACCTTGCCACTGTAATTTCAAAAGGTCTGTAATACCAAGATCTGGTGGTGGTGGTGGTGGTGTGTGTGTGTGTGTGTGTGTGTGTGTGTGTGTAATTGTGTATTTAATGCTTACAGGAAGTATTGACCAAATTAAATTTATGTATATTTATTTATATAGACAAAATATAAATTTACTTGAATACTTGAATATCAGTGACTTTTTGAAGCCTAATAATATTGAATATATACTGATGAGGCTAAGACAGAAAGATTGCTCCATGTTCAAGACTGTCCTACATTAAAGATATAGCCCTTGTATCAAAACAAATAAAGAAAACAGAAGGTACTATGAAAGTCTTTTAGCAGTATCGTTATATTGTTGGCAGTTTAAGTTTTATTAATATGTAAGAAAATTCAGCACAGTATAGCATCTTAAAACAATTTATTGTTAGCCTTGGTAGCATATCCATAATCCCAGTCAGGAATCAGAAGTGTCAGGAATTCATGATTATTCCCTGCTATCTAGTACATGTAGTACAGTGGATATCAGACAGTGATAAAAGAAAATGTACATAATAATAATAATAATTTCTCCTTAAAATTTCAGTTGGCTGGCACAGTGCCAAGATGCATTTAAGACTGTGTAACTCAAAGTGTTGTAGAAAAATAAGTAAAACATAATGAGATTTTTTTCAAAAGACAGTCGGGATCTACATGGGACGCAACTGAGGGTATCTGTATGATGGCAATTTGGGCCACTTCAGAGCGCATCCTAAATTTCAGAGTTCTGCAGCACATAATTATAGTGATATTTTGTTTATGTTTTAATAAATAAAGCTTGCCTAAAGGTCAGAATTGTAAAGCTACAACACTAGCAGTCAGACAGTGGTGGTGCACACCTTTAATCCCAGGATTTGGGAGACAGAGACAGATGGATCTCTTTGAGTTCAAGGCCACCCTGAGCTATACAAGACCAATGCAGAAACAAATCCAGGTGGCGGTATCTCACACCTTTAATCCCAGTTCTAGGGAGTCACACATCTTTAATCCCTGCACTAGAGGGAATATAAAATGAGAGGAGAGAGAGAGGCTTAGTCTGCTTAGTTTGTGGTTGCCCAGCCTTGGTAAACGTAAGACTACTCTACTGGATTGGCTACTTTGTTTTTCTGGTTTTGGGGCTGAAACCCAATATCTGTCTCTGGGTTTTTATTATTTGTCCTACACATAGTTTTTAACATATTCAAGAGATCAAGAAAATCAGCCAGAAGTGATTGAAAGCAAGAAAAACAATCAAAAGTATTTCAAGTATTTTAGAGTGCCAATTTATGGCTATGTAGGTTTCAGTCAAATATATACTATAAGTGAAAGGTACTTAGTTCTGTTTAACAAACAGCAAGTAATCATTTGATGATAAATGTGGGACTAGTTAGTGGATAACATGGCATATCTGATATGAAAACTTTCTCTTGAAATAATTAGGATTTAAATTGGAAAACAAATTAGCAGCAAAATATAATAAAACAATATAAAATAAGTTTGTTAAAAGTAATACAAAGGCCGTAGTTGAAGAGGTCAGGAAGATGAGATCAGAAACATTCACTACTTTGAAAGATGAGGGTACTTTTTGAAGCAGTAAGAAAGAGACAGTGTTGGAAAGAACTGACATTTCTGTGTGCCTATTTGGGACCAGCTATTGTGCTAAGTGTCATTTATAAATGATCTGCTTGCTAAAGAAATTCTTGTGAAGCAGATTTATCCATTTTGTAGAATGAAGAAATTGAAGCAGAATAATTTACTGAAAATCAAGCATCAAGAAACTCTCATTTCAATAGGAAAAGGAGACAGGCAGCCTGTGCCATGATTGAATAGTAGAGATATGCAAAATATCACTAACTGGTTCTCCTAATCACACCTATAAAAAATCAGTGAAACAAAAAAACCACATTGGATTTGTTCATATATTATCAGATGCATGGGTATTGTGTGAAAGTAGTTATTTCTGTTAAAAAAGCAAAACAAAACAAACAAAAAAATACATTTTGCCTTTCATAGAAAGAAAGTAGAGTGACATGTTCCAAATATTAGCCTTTTGCATAAGGAAATCATGCAGAGTCAACTGTAAAGTACACATGAGCTTCAACAATCAGAAGTTCACAACTCTAACCTCAGCTGGGAACATTCAATTATAACCAGTTTTCCTCTCCCTCTCTCCCTCCTCCTTCTTTCCATCTCTCCCTCTCTGTATGTGTATTTGTGTGGTATGTGAAAGCAAGCATGTCCATGGAACCGTATGTGATGAGAGGAGGTTGATGCTGAGAATCTTTCTCGATCAGTTTCTACTGTATTCATTGTGATAGGGTCTTTGAATTGAACCCGGATCTCAGTGCTATGACTAGTCTAGATAGCCATCTTGTTCCAAGGATTCTCTGCTTTGTGAGTGGGGTGACTACAGTGCTTCAGTAAATGTTTGTCTTCCTTCTGTGGTCATCTTATAAGCAATTCTTCTCTGCCCATTCCCTGTTGTATACTAAGCCCCTTGAATCTAGCCAAAATGATGGGTCACTGAATGGTCAAGTAAAGTCTTAAAACTTACATTGAAATTGCCCTAAGCTTTCCTTTTGGCATTTTAAATCTTATTGGAAAGATCTGACAAATAAAAGGAAGGATTTAGAGAACTCTCATCTCAGGAATCACATAGATGACGAGTAGTTGGGCTATGCCCTCTCACATTCTTTCACATCGTGTAGGACAATGACTTTCAGACTAGATTCCTTTTATAAAGTCCCATTTAGTTTGATTTTGAGTTCAAACTCTGTATCAGACTTACTCTGCACTGTTTTAATGTACATGGGCAATGCCCACCTTTCCATCATAAATCATGAGGGAACAAAATCATGAGGGAATGGAATAGTTGAGGGGGAAGAGAAGGAGTGGGAGAGAAATGAAGGAGCGATCTTGATAGAGAGAGCCACTATGGGGTTTGGGAGAAACCTTGTGCTAGGAAACAAGGAAGACCCTAAGAGTCCTCGCAATAGTGGAGAGGGTGACTGAACTGGCCTTCTCCTGTAATCAGACTGGTGAATACCCCAACTATCATGATAGAGTCTTCATCCAATAACTGATAGAATCAGATGCAGAGATCCACAGCTAAGCACCAAGTTGAGCTCCAAGAATCCACTAGAAGAAAGGGGAGGGGAAATATATGAGCAAGGGAGGTAGGATCATGATGAAGAAATCTATAGAGACAGCTGAACTAAGCTTGTGGAAAATAATGAACTCTAGACTGATAGCTGTGGTGCCTCCATGGGACCAAATTAAGCCCTCTGTATGTGGGACACAGTGGTGAGGCTTTTACTATCTGAGGGGTCCCTGGTAGTAAGACCAGGGTCTGTCTCTGGTGCATGATCTAGCTTGTTGGAGCCTGTTCCCTATGGTGGAGTGCCATGGTCAGCCTTAAAGCAGGGGAAGGGGCTTGACCTGCCCCAACTTAATGTACCAGACTTTGTTGACTCCCCATCTGGGCCCTTACCTGTTGGGAGGAGTGGCTAGGAGGTGGGTTCAGGGGGAGGTAGGGAGCAGCAGGAGGTATGGGAGGGAGAACTGTGGTTGGAATATGAAATGAAATTTAAAAATATAATAAATAAAAATCACTTTTAAAAAATATCACCATCAATGAACGCATAAACTTAAATTAAGAATACATGATCAAATAGGCATATCGATTTCATGTCAGTATAAGTAGGTCAGTAAGCTTATCAACCACCCTATGTACTCATATTTGAGGCTGTAACAGAAATAGCACCCCAAACAGAGATATGACAGGTACTCTGGCCTGACACCTGGACCCTCCTCAGAAGTCTTATCCAGGAAAACTGCCACAACAAAAGGCATAGGCCTCTTCCCCTGGGCTCCAGTTCAAGGGCAGTACCACCCACGCCCAGCCTCCATCCATGACACACAGCCCACTTCAAACTGACACTGTAAACCACCCGCCTCTACGATTTGATTTTGATAAGTCTGTGTGTGGGGTCCATAAAGCTTCTTATCTGGCCACCCACAGACTTGGGTATTCCTTTCAGAGCTCTGTTCTCTCTTCAATGAAGCACCTTTGAACAGTACAACTATTTAACCCCTTCTTAGCCATTCTATAACCACTAGCATATATACACTGAGAATTTCATACCGTTTAAGACAGAAATAGGAGAAATTGTTGTTGTGAGTTAACAGTAGCCTGTATATAGGAGAAATTGTTGTTGTGAGTTAACAGTAACCTGTATATAGGAGAAATTGTTGTTGTGAGTTAACAGTAGCCTGTATATGAAAGCCAACAAAATTAAGGTGATTTGTGTGTTTGCCTTTAGGCATTCTAATTTTGTGGAAACACAAATGGTCATAGCGATGACCTGAATGTGTTGTGTTGCCCTAACAGAAACTCTTCTCACCCTGTAAAGGCAGGGCTGAGATGACGTAATAATAATAATAACAACAACAATAATAGTAATAATAATAATAACAAAAAGTCAGATGCCATACCAATGGATGGTAATTTGTAATGCAAACTTATTCTTGTATGAGAGGTTGTCTTCAGTTTTGTGAGGGCACTGGATGGGGGAGAGAGAGGTTTTGACAACTGCAATGATATACAGGGAGATCCTGGTGAGCTGCCGAAATGAATGAAGTGAATTCCCTAAATCCTGATGAATCACCTACAGCAGAGGCCAGCTTCTGCCTCAGCTAATCGGATTAAGTGAATGAACTAAGGAAATGATAGTAGCTTCTCAGAGGTGACTGTGATGTGATAAAAAAGGCCTTAGGAGTCACCTCCACATTGCATGTTTTAGTCTAGGTTTATAACTAAATGTAAGCCCTAGCACTGCTGCCTAAAGATATACACGTGGCAGAAGATAGGCTGGAGAGATGGCTCTATTGGCAAAGTGTTTGCTATGCAAGTGTTAGGGCCTGAGTCCAAAACCCCATGAGTTCAAATTCCCCAAACCCACATAAAACTAGAGATGGAATTTCACCTTATGTTTTTATGCGGAGATGGACGTGGGAGACGAAGACAAGAGAATTCCCGAAAGCTCCCACTGGCCAGCTAGCTTACGATACACAAAGGTGCATGACAAGCGAAGCAGTCACAAACCTCTGCATCACCAGGACATGCACACATCTGTGTGCATATGCACACACATATGCATACACAAATAAACATTATGTAAAGCTGAACTGAGAGTACTGTGAGCAATAAGAAGTAGATTATAGTCGCAAAGGAATTTACATGTGTTTTATAATGTATGCATAATCAGAGCTGGAGGACATCTGGGGAAGGACTATTGGGAGCATGGGACAGTTGTAGAAGGAGAATGAATTCCCACTTGAGCTCCTAAAAAGACTGTACACGAAGAGCTGCAGTCAGGGTGCCAGAATCAGCCGTTGGCTTATCCGGTTAGCTGGCTACGACATATACTAAGAGATGACCCAAAGTAAGTGAATTTAAACGCCACACCTACATTGGTTTTCTGTAGAGTAAGAACCTCATGGACTTTGGGGAAGAGGAATTGCTGAAGTAGATATGTCATATGAGACTTGTTTGCCCAATTTGGAGTGCTCCAAGATGCTTTCATCCAGGCTATAAGAAATAATTTTGCTCCAACATTCTTGAACAGATGTGTGATTTAATTTGTCTCCAGGTCAGAATGTACAGTTTAAATGACAGACCCTAAATTAGCAAATTTAAATGTAATTAGATCTCAGTTTGACAGAAGTTAATTGGCAGCACTCAACCTCCAAAAGCCACGTGGGCCGTGGCACTGAACTGTACAGGTATCAAAGTAGACATTAGGAAAGCCTGGTTCAAAAACAGTTGTGGATTTGCGGGATTAATTATTGTTTCTCTAATAAAGAAGTATGATGGATATTCTTGAATACATCTGGAATTAACTAAAACCCAAATGAAGGATTTTTTTTATTAATTAAATCTGGATCTTTAACTTGAGAAAGTAAACCTTTAATTCAAATCTTTTGAGATGGGAAAACCCAGCTCTAATCTGGATCACACCTTCTGCTGGCAGCCTGTATAAAGGACACAAAGAAGGAAGCCTCTCTCTTTCCCTGCTTCTCTTGTCTTCTGTAGCAAGTCCATTCCTTCACCGTTGTTAGGGCCTTCTTCTTCAGCATGTACTGAAGACCAAAGGAGACATCCAGCCTCATGGGGTAAGCAACTATGGGATTCTTGGACCTTCTGTTTATAGACAGTCATTGTTGGATTATCTGGACCACAGCCATTCTAATAAATCCAATATCTATATATCTATATATCTCTCTCTATATATATATGTAAATATTCTTGACAACATTTGGAATTAACTAAACATATATATTTACAGACAGAGAAAGAGAGAGAGACAGAGACAGAGGGAGACAGAGAGAGAGAGAGGTCATTCTATAATTTCTGTTTATCTAGAGAACCCAGACTAATACAAGTAGATAGGAAGAATGCTAAATTATCTATAAGCACAACAGTCTTGTATAATGTAGATAAAATGCTAACCCAAATCATCAGAACAAAACAAAGATAACAACAACAACAAGAAGAATGAGAGCTACAGCCTTCACCTGCTTTCACACCTGCACATACTGGAGCCAGTTTAGAGACATAGAACAACTTGAGTAAATAGTAACACGGGTTCTACAGGACAATTTCAGAGCCACACAAAATGTACCATTGTTTCTCTGCCTTCTGCAAAGGAATCTATGGACTTTTAAAAGAGATAATGTATACAGGGAAAAAGGAAATAATAAGGTATTTTTGAGAACTTCACAACAGTGACTCTGAGCTGATATTAACTACATGAGACTCAAAGTTTCACTATGGCTGGCCAGCCTAAGTAAGGACTGAGCGTAGTCAGATGGTCGTTAGACAGTGAGGCCATTGCATTTGGGGCCACAGTGTGTCCTTAAACACATTCTACAATTACTCTTCCAAGTAGTGATTGTTTAATTACAGTGGATAAACTCAAATCTAGTAGAATTTCATCTAGTTCCATGATATGTGGGAGGAGTGGTTTCGTAGTAGGAAAGGACAAATGGAAGCCTTAGGTAGTACCATATCCAGGAAAGCAGCAAATCAAAAGTGATTCCACAGCCTTGAGGATACTTAGAGATTATTCATGTTATTATAAGAGCTGCAAAAGACATTGATTGGTGATTACCAATATATCCCCATTCAGCATGCTCTATGCAGAGAACAGATTTACAATTGATGGTGAAATATCCCATATAAAGCTAAATGTAAACACACGGGGTGGGGAGAGCAGACACCTCACACTCCCACTGGCAAGGGGTCCTTGGTTTTGTCAAATCAACCTGGGGCTGAGAAGTGGGGGCCTCATTCCTTCCCTCTTTTTAAAACACACAGCAAATGAAAAAAAAAGAAAAAAAAGCTAAATGTAAGTAGACGATGACTGGAATAAAGCTGCAATTCCATATTGGGTTGCAATATTTGAGCACATTATCATAATCCCTAGTTGAGGTATTGCAGGACACACACTTTTGTCATGGTGTGTCTATAAGTTTGATCAGAGTTCTTTGTTTGTCTACTGGCAAAGGCTTAGACATATCTTCACTCACCTACCTTGGCGATATCATTTTCTAACCTGATGTCAAAAGTTCTTCTTTTGCATGAACATGATCACCTTTCCTTTCTGTAAGATACTCTTTGCCTCCCTGTTGATGATATTATACTTGTTAGATGTTGTAAGCAAGGAGTATGAAAACTCTGGGCGAGTTAAAGGGTGAGGCATGAATCTTACTAGAATTCAGGACCCTCTAATGCAGAGGAATTTCTGGACTTGTCAAGATGTACCAGAGTGGGGGGGGGGGACATAAGTTTTGCATCAGGTCTCTTCTACAAAGAAAACAGGAGCCATGATATGTGTTGGGCTCATTTAGAACTGGGAAGCAAAATATTCCTCATTAAGTGTGTCACTCCAGCTCATTTCTTGAATGACTTCAAAAGCCACTGGTTTTGAATGGCATGAAGGTTCTCTCTGCGACAGCTCCAGACAGCTGCACAGGGGCTCTGCCACTCACCTACACAATCCCACTGGCATGGTGTGTGTCTTTAAAGGCAGGAAAGTTGATTGGAGCCCTGGCCAGGTCTTCTGCTGGGTAGCCGTGCAGGCTCTCAGGTTGCCATAGTGACTGCTGTTGTGGCTATGAGCAATATCTAACAAGGAGAAACCTATGACAGAAAGAGCTTGCTTGGCTCCTGTCTTGAGGATACAGTTTATCATGATGGGAAAGGTGAACGCACAGGAATACCAGAAAGCTGGTCACATTGTACTTGAAGCCAGAAGCAGAGTGCAGTGAATGCCAGAGCTCACCATGCTTTCCTGCACCATTTCCTCTTTTATACAGTCTGGGCAGCCAGCCTGTGTTTAGGGTCAATATTCCTTCCTCAGTGAATTCTCTCTGGGCATGCCAAAATATGAGTTTCTTTGATAATGTTAAATCTATTTAACTTGTCAAAAAAGGATCAATCATCACAACAGCTGTGCCCTGTGCCCTCTGCAGGTAACTACTCTCCTTTTATGAAGCATCTTTTGGCTGGATATTGAGTCTTCATAGATTGACTGCTTAGATACAGCTCATGATGTGACCATGTACTCTGACCTGTCAGTTATTAGCTCAGTATGACCCTTTACGGTTCCTGTTTACATATGTGCCATCCTGCCTTTCTTTCATTTCTCCTCAGAGTGTTTTCTGGGAACAAAAATGCAGCCATCTTAGGAAGCCTACTTTTGCTTTCCCAGTCTAAGCATTTCCTGCTAACGCTCCTTCAATCTCACCATCAGTTCTCATAGGTAAAAGTTTGCCAGACTACCCTGCTGACCAGAATTGTCAAGCTCCCTTGATTGTATGCGTTTCTTAAGCTCCTCTCTCTTTCTTTTTCTCTCTCTTTGTTTCTCTCATATTTCTCTGTATGTCTATCTCTTTCTCAATTTATACACATTTTTGTATATTTATATGAAATACACACATATAACTGTTTGCAGATATCATTTATCTATGTCTTTGGATATATATATATATGTGTGTGTGTATACACTAATGAGGATATATAAACATATATATTATTGGTTCTGTTTATCTAAATGATCCTAATCCAATAGAATATAGTTTTATATTCTAATTTAGTGACTGAACAGGAACTATACAGGGGAGTTACTGGAGGAAGTTCGAGAACAGGACTTTGACTGCACACTGGGTTGTAATTCTTACCCAGCCTGTGATAAAATTACTCATAATATTCGAGTCTCACTCACCAATTCCAAAAAATACATCTTTCAATCTGAAGTGCAAGAAATATGTCTCTTCAAATTCTCAAGGTGATTTTTTGCAAACTGTAAATAAATATGGAAGCTTAAAAGCTGACAGGCCTCACTGGAACTTTATCCTGATGGATTGCTCCAGAAAGTACAGGGCGAGAGAACTGGATTGCCCATTACTGAAGAGAAGGTGTCAATGTATTCAGGTGCTTCTTGCCAAATGTTAGCCTAATTAGGCCTAAGAAGGCCCATTTCTCTGCATGCCTAGATTCTCTCTGTATGGAAAGGTAGCGCTATCGCACCAGGGGACTTTGTTATTGTGCTGGCAAGACTCCCTTATAGAAGTAGTGGGGAGACACCTGCCTAAGAGAGGACCACAGTTGTGCGCCTTCCGCGGCACTACCACCTGAATGTTAAAGAGCATAATTTGGTTTCTGGGGAGGAATCAGTGTGCTTGCCAAGAGGCTGAGCATTTGATTAAAAAAAAAAAATCCAAGACCAATATCCCTCTTGAAGCTTAGAGATTTGTGCAGAGCGATTCCGTACTGGAGGTGGTGGAGAGAGACTCATCATTCTAAAGGGCTTCAGCGGTGAGTAGATGTTTTCCATTCAAGCAAACTTTCTAGTACTAATCCCCATATAGGTTTTAAAATCCATCAAAATCCAAACAACAATGAAAATTAGAAAGGACTGAACATGTGAGATGCGAATCCACCTTGGAAAATACCCTGGCCAGAAACCTCTTTCCCCTCTACTGCTGTTCTCAAATTAAATTTGAACTAGTTTCAGCTGGAGACTTCTTTTCTTTTTATTTGGTTTTTCAAGACAGGGTTTCTCTGTAGTTTTTGGAGACTGTCCTGGAACTCATTTTGTAGACCAGGCTGGCCTAGCACTCATGGAGATCTGCCTGTCTCTGCCTCCCAAGTGCTGGGATTAAAGGCGTGCACCACCACTGCCCGGCCTCAACTAAAGACTTAAAGAGCATTTTCTGTCTTTTTTAGTAAAACACATTGGTGCTTCTGAGCACCCTCTACTTCAGAGATCATCATCAGCGGGGATCCTAGAGTATGTGTTTGCTTGCAAAGCTATACCACAAGGATTATCTGTGTCAGTCTCTTCTTAGCATTTTTAAACAATTTTAACCATTTTACAAAGTAAAATATTAAACCCCTACATTTTATTATGTGTATATTACTATCACCTGAGGTGTAACCCTCTTTATATTACATATTATTGGTTATCTTATTGGAATAACATACATAAACTTTCAAATTTCCTCACGGCAAACCAAGGAAGAAAACTTCTCAACTCATCCTCGGTGTTTACAAGCTTTTTTTCCTCTATAGTTTCTTTATATTTTTAAAGCAAAAACGGTTCTGTTAAATCATATTTTATAGATTACATGTGTATTTGCCATTGTATGCAGCCTATAATAGAGAAAAAGAAATGGTACTTGAATTTTTCCATAACAACTATCTTTTATCTACATTTAATATACTACTTCATCACTAATATGTTTCCTGTTCCATCATATCCAGGGAGCATTGATTTACTTACTTCTCAATGCCATATAACTTTTAAAGTAATATCAGAAGATGAGGCTTTTGTTATTCCATTCATAATATAAAGACCATTTCTGCTGCAGCCAAGATTTCTAAGATGTAGGAAGATGCAGTGTGCTTATAAACAAAAAAGCCATTTATGGCTGGTGAGGTGGCTCAGCTGGTAAAGGTACTCACAACTCCTGGTGACCAAAGTTCAGTCTCAGAACTGATGTGGTAGAAGGAGAGAACCATTTTCTGAAAGTTGTTCCCTGGTTTCCACACACACAGTACACAATTCAATCAATGAATATAAAAATATAATTTTAACTCATACATTTATACCCATATATACATATACACATATTTACAAATATACACCAATCAATCACTAATCTAAAATATAACTTTAATTCATGCATATATATATATATATATATATACCATATATGATATATATTGAGTTTTATTTGCTATTGCCATACCTGGAGTTTGAAACCAAATCACATAACAAAGGTCATCACTTTTCATAATAAATATTGCTTTACCCCAAACCCTTCTCCATCTCTCTAGTTCCTTCTGAACTGACGTGATGGCATTTTATCTCACCCTTTTAGTGTAGTTTCATGGCCATTCATCACTGTTTTCTTTCTGCTCAATGTCAGTGAAAAATCTTCCGATGTTGTGGCAAATAATGAATCATGAGCAACAGTTCCGCATTTATTTCAGAACCATGACAGCATGCTGCCTGGAGACAGTGTTATTTCCGGGCTGTACTTCCAGACACTGAGCTAAATAAAATGCTACTGGCTATAAAGCATGGACAGGAGATTCAACTGTGTGCAGAGAGTATTCTAATCAGAGTGTGAATTACTACTTCAGGATCACAAAACCAAGGTGCCCCAGGTCTCCCTGGTGGAAGCCTGAAACTACAATATTCTAAGTTTGTTTCCTGCACACTGTCCTATGGTTGTCTCTGAACCCCCATGACTTGCTTTGGCTGTTTATTTCTCGTCTGCTATATAAATCTTTAAATTTTTCCTCCTTACCTTGACTTGCTTGCTCAGAAGTTAGGTGTCAGCTTTATCCCTTCAGTCACTCTTAAAAATAAGCATAGTCCCATTTCATCTTATAATTGTGTGATGTCTTATGAACTATTAACAGAAATTAGAGTTAAACCTTGAAAGTGTGAAAAGTCTTTGCAACTGAAAATAGACTTGCCCCAATGTTCATATAGCTCAATTGCCTCTCTATAGCCTCAGTATCCATGGCAAATCTTAAAGCAGTGGTTCTCATGCTTCCTAATGCTGTGACCATTTAATATAGTTCCTTACGTTGTGCCGACCCCTGCTCCAACCACAAAACTATTGTTGTTGCTACTTCATGACTGACCCTTTAATACAGTTCTTCATGTTGTGGCAACCCCCTCAACCACAAAACTACTATTGTTACTGCTTCACGACTATAATTTTACTACTGTTATGAATGGTATCGTAAATATTTTTTGGAGATAGAGGTTTGCCAGAGGGGTTATGAGCTATAGACTGAGAACCATTGTCTTAAAGTGTCTATGGTTGAAGTATTCATGAAGTGTGTTTAATCTCCCATATCTGAGTCATATCATCCATATGTCTTCTTGTAATATTCTTAGAAGGCTTAATAGAAAGAAAGAAAAATGGTATCCAAGATATTTTCTGTATTCTAAGACATTGTACTTCATTCCAGGACCTCCTGCTTGCTATTACATCTGACTAATCTCTGTTTATTCTTTTGTTTCTAGTACTTCTTACTACCAAGAGACTGTGCCGACGTGAGGAGTTCCTCTCTCTCTCTCTCTCTCTCTCTCTCTCTCTCTCTCTCTCTCTCTCTCTCTTTGTATCTCTCTCTCTTTCTGAGATTCCATGTTTTTTGCTGACCCTGATCCACAACATGTAGCTTCCATCTGGTATACTTTCGATAGTTCCAGAATTGTAAGGCTGAAAATGGAGACTTGCAGCATATGCCAATAGAGAGTTTGTCTCTTTGAACTAAGAATTATTTTAAGCAAAAAATACTGACACAAAACAAAAATGTTCTAAGGCTATCACTCCAACATTCTCCCAGTCTAAGTAGAACATGCCCTCTGCATATACATTCTTACTATATAGGGAGTATTTTAGTCATGTTCTATCACTGTAACTAAATACCCAAAATAATATGAAGAGAAAAGATGTATTTTGCCTCATGGTTCTCATGGTATGCTATCTGCAATGCAGTGGCTCCAGTGTTATTGGACAGATGCAGGAGGATCCTGGGAGTTCACTGGCCACCCAACTGGATTGAAATGGTGAGCTTCAGATTCAGTGTGAGACTTTGTCTTAAAGAAATAAGATAAGGGGTGACAAAGAAAGATATGCAATGTACTATGGCCTTGACTCTTACATATGTATGCATACACATACCACACACACAAATAATAAATAAATGAATGGATAAATACTCACCATGGTGACACACACCTATAATCCAAGGACTTATGAGTCTGAGGCTGGAGGATCACCTCCAGTTAGAGGACATCCCAGTTTCTAAGTAAACCATGGCAACATGATGAGAGTTGTCTCAAAAAGCTGATATCATCATCATCATCACCATCATCTTCTTCCTTACCTTCTTTTAGGAATGTGACATCATTTTGTTACTTTTCTACAGCTGAATTTATTTGCATTGTATATGAACAAAATTCACAGGAAAGTGCCTGGGATTTGTTACATGGATTCTCCTCCTCTGACCAAGTACTTTTGCTATTAGTACTGTATGAGAACATTTTTTTTATGTTTCTTTCTATAACTATGTAAACACACATAATTATAGTCCTGTCAACTCATTTAATTTCCTTCTTTATGAAGTTGGATCTTTGTCTCAGAAAACTCACCCTAATTTTCCCAGTGTCTATCTTTGTCTTCTAACATATAGTAGAGAATACATAAGCTAAAAGGAAAAAAAATAGGTAAATTAATTTCTATCCTAATTCAGATTAACATATAAATTGGCATAGTCCTAGCTTCATTTTTCATAAATCAGCCATTGGTTATTACCACATTTTAGTAAACCTGTACTTCTTTAAAAAGCTAAACTTTTTAGAAAAAAATGTGTTAGAGAAGATAGCAAAGAAATCTCTGGAAAGATAAATATACTCAATGAAGTGTGATAATTTTTGCTGAGCAAAATATTTATTCACCAGTGTAAGCATTTCTACTTAATGTGGTTGGAGCTGGTTTAGGCATGCTTTAAGAAGTTTCTGCCCTAGGGACTGATTTGGCTTCCAGATCTCATGACCTTTCCAGATCTGGTAAAGGTCAAATTAGAGTTCCCCTGCAGTGGGGGGCTTGGCTCAACTCTTCTCAAAACCTCATCTCTGATTTTAGATATAGGTAGAATGCTCTGGTAGGTTTCTTTCTTTCTTTCCTTCCTTCCTTCTTTCTTTCTTTCTTTCTTTTGTTGGCTTTTTAATTCTTTTTTTCGTTGTAACTCATTTATTACATCTATTAGATGTTCTCAGTAACCTCCTGGTATTTTTAATTAATACCTAAGTAAACATAATATGGGTCTGCCTGCTTCACACAAAGAGGTTTAAATTCATTTCTTGATGCCACACTCAACTTCAGATTTACTCTGAACACAGTTGACTACAGGAAGAAAACGTCTTGGTTCAGGAGGTTGCTGCATCCTGTTTATCTAGTGGATCATGTTTCCTAGTGGAAAAAGTATATTTGTGTGTATTGGCCGTTCATTGCAAATGTTTTTAAAAGCCAAGAAATCTCTGCATACATGCGTTCATTCACAATAATATTCCAGAGAACTGGCAGGATATAATAGGTTGTAAATGCTTATAATATGTAGTATGTCACGACCTGCAAAGCTTGGGGATGAAAAATTGCCCTGAGTAGGGAGGGAGGGAGGGAGATAGCAGACACATGACCACAGGAAAGCTGAGGGCAAGTGGGTTGTGCTCATTCTGATGGAGTATCACAAACAACCCCAAGAACCTGGAATCTCCATGTATTTGTTGGGTACAGCACAGAGGGAGACATTAGCTAGTTTTTGGTAGGAAGTGTCTGCATTCAAGAAGTCTCAGGCTGTAACCCAGAAGTGGGGAGCTCAAGTTGCTAGTTGTACATTCTGGTCATAAACTCATACTTGGACCAGAGAAAGGCTTTTCCTCTTGGAACCTGACCCAGGGGAAAAGCTTTGCCAGTTTCCCATGGGCTGGATGCCTTGGTTCTTAACATGGGCAGGCTCATGTCAAACAATGCACATTCACTCAGGGGTTCCTTGACTCCCAGCAGCATACTAGATAAACCCAAATCATGATCTTATATTGTATTTGTCCCCTTTTGAGGTTGCTAAGACACAATTTCTAAATCAGTTTCCAGTCAAAATCATTATGGTCTGTTTGTATGTTTGCATAAAAATGGTATATGCTATTTAGAACAAATTACTGTGACTTCTAGTGCTTATTTTTCTTTGGACAGAGTAAATTTTTGTTAAAGAATACAAAATAAAAAATGTAAAATGCTGACTTATGTAATATGAGCAAGTATAGATGAAGCCAGAGCAACCTCTATATACTGTAGCACATAGTCACATTGCTCTGACCAAATAACAATGTGCAAAGGGTGTTGCATGAAGGTTGTTTTCCATGAATTGAGATATGCGCTTCATGTAATATATTCTGTTGTCCTAAAAACAACACCCATTTATTTACTTTATTTACTCTACTATGGAGACAAAAGTATAGAATGCAGAACATTAAATAATTTCCCAATGTACGCATTTGAAACAAAAACACATGTCTCTAAAATCTTTCTTAGGTTGGCTTAGTAAAATGGTAGGAGTGGAACAAGATGGCCACAGCATTATGTCTATACAGGCTCTATAGGTGGCCGACTTCTGTCTCAGTCAATCATATCAGATTGTATGTTTAAAAATTAGTTCACTGATTCTCCATGACTCGGGTTCCTCTTAAATAAAGTAGGTGCAGTGTTCGATTTTTGTTTGTCAACTATGGTAAAATTAGGAGTTAAATAAGATGTAGCTCACAGATCCTGTTCCCACTATGCTAGCTGTGATTCTGATTATCACTGTTATCATTCTTATACTTTTCCTTTAAGTTTGCCATTGGCTCATTGAAACTAATTGCTCCTCAGATACCGAGTATTTTGCTAAGAAGTCTTAGTGTTGGGTCCAACATAACAGGCATGCCCCAGCTTGTCTCTGAAGATAAATGCAGTAAGACCAAGAACTTCCCCCTGTATTAAGGCTGGGCAATGTGACTCAATTTGGGGAATATGGTCCCAAAACCCAGTAAATGAGTCAAAGACAGCCCCTGCTCCTGCTGTTAGGAGTCCCACAGGAAGACCAAGCTACACAACTGTCACATATATGTGAAATGCCTAGGTCAGTTCCTTGTAGGCTCCCTGGTTGTCAGTTCAGTCTCTGTGAGCACAGGTCAATTGATCTGTTAAGTTTTCTTGTGGTGTCCTTAACACTGAGTGTTCCTTAATGGTCAAGGTTTGGAGTCCTCAGTCTGTGATACTACTCAGCTGTGGTGGAAACTTAAAAGATGGCACCCTGCTGGAGGATTGTACCATTTAGGGGATTCCTGGTACTGTCCCCAGCCACCCCCTACACTTTTAGATGAGCATCTTTCTCTTGTCAATCCCTGTCAAAGCTCCTCATAGACCCACAGGCAATGGAGTCTAAATAGATCTTTCTTCTTTACGAACTGTTGTGTCTCAGCTGCCTATTACAATAACAGAGATGCAACTGCCACAGAGCACACAAAGAGGGTGAATATTATTTTTCTTCTTTCAGTTTTTTTCAGAAACGCGTGCCTAGTTATGTATATAAGCAGTAATGGTGACATTAGAGTCCAAGACCTTTGAGAAACCTTTTATTTCTGAACAGACACGATGCAATAGGGCCTTTCCTGGACAGAGTGGATATGTAATTTTCTTAGGTGAAGTACCTAACCCTTTACCCCTGCACTTTTCTGTTCCTTTTTCATCATACTTTTTTTCAAAAAAAGACACAAGTCACAGAGTCCACTGTGACAATAGCAGAGATGACTACATCCTTAGAGCAAACCTCTTCTTTGAGGCCGAGGAATCTGGAAGAAAAGCGACTGTTAGAACACAAAGAGTGAGGTCAAGGTAAAGGGCAGAGTTAAGAGCAGGAAAGAAGCAAGTGCCCCTCATGCAAACAATCACAAGTCTTACTGTCAAGCATTCATGAGCAAGACTCAAAGCTTCGTTTCAGAGAGCTACGAGACCTGAAGTGAGATTTTCAGGCATCTGAGAGGATGTGCGTGCCACTTTGTGTTAGCCCAAAGCAACACTGCCAAGGGTTTAAATAGCTAAGTAGGATGGGAATTACCATTCCAAACATGGTGAGGGTAAAGCTCTATCAACATGTTCTGATGGATCTTAGAACAGTATAGTATCGGGTGGAAGGTGAGCACTTCTCACAGCACAATTATCAAAGACCCCAGGGGAAACTGAATATTACTCCTCACGGAAGGGGAAAAATTATAATTAATTCTCTAGAAGAAAGGCATTGATGACACACATCTTTGATCCCAGCACTCAGAAGACAGAGGCAGGCCAGTCTGTGAGTTCAAGGCCAGGCTGGTCCACAGAGGAAGTGCCAGTACAGCCAGGACTGTTATATAGAGAAATCCTGTCTTGCAGAAAAACAAGACCAAACAAAACAAAAAACAAGCACAAGAAAGTTGATCAATGGATAAGAACTCTAGATGACAGACATTTTGGGAGTTCAGACAAAGGCACCACAGACGTTTGCACAGCTGTGTTTGATGGGAGCTAACCCAGAGCCAGACAGAAACTGCTTACAGCAAGTAAGCACAGGGAAGCCAGAACTGGGAAAGCTAAAGCACCATAGTAGAAAAAAACTACTGTTGGGTCTCTGTACTAGAATGGAGAAAGCAGAAGAAAGAACAACAGGCTTCTGGAAGGATTTGCCAACATCATTCATCCAAAAGAAAACGGAGAACGGGAACAATAAAACAAAGTTTCAGAATTATGTCATTTGAGATACAAAGAAGATAAGAAAGAGATTATCTTGGAATATCAGGGAAAGTGCCTGAAAGCACCACAGTATGTTGGGAAGGGGTACATTTATACATTCAACATCAGCAAGCCTCAGAGTCGGATGGTGAATTCCACGCCTACACAATTGCACTTATTTATTTGTTTGTTTGTTTTTGTTTTTAAATCCCAATCAAAGTATTCCCTCCCTTCCTTTCATCCCAGTTCCTTCCCCACTGCCATTTCCCCACTCCCTGCCCAGCTCCTGGCCCCTCCTGCCCCATCTATTCCTTTTTTTTTTTTTACAGTTTCTCTTCGATACAAACAGTCCTCCCATGGATATCAGCCATCCATGGTATATCAAGTTGCAGTGACACTAGGCACTTCCTATTCTATTACTGCTGGATGAGGCCATCTGGTAGGAGGAAAGGGTCCCAAAAGCAGGCAACAGAGTCAGAAATAGCCCCTGTTCTCATTGTTAGGAGCCTTGCACGTTTTAATCCATCCACTCAAAACATAGTTTGCATTTTAAATTTTTTTCACCTTTATTAGCATTTATTAATTATATGAATAAATGGATGGGTTTTGTCATGGAATTTATATGTATTATATTCTGATCATCTTCAATCCTCTATTATCATATACTGTTCCACACTCCTACTGTTTTCCTTCCTCTACAGTTAACTTGAAATCTGCTAGAGAGAAGGGTCATATCTTTTGAATTTGTGAATGAAGATTTCATGGTTACGGCTACAAGGACTGGAAGGCTCTGGGACTACTATGTTATAAAATGTAGGCTAAAAGAGAACAAATCAACAAACAATAACCTTCACCCAGAATTCTGTTACTGAAAAATGTTCATTGAGAATTAAAGTTGGGTAAATGCATTGTCAAGTGATGAAAAACTAAGGGTGTGATTTATCACCAACTTTTCTCCAAGGGAAATGCTTGCTGCAGAATTTCAGACTAAAAAGAGATATTCTGGAGGGAAACACAAACCTTGAACAATAAAGGACTATCAACAGGAAAACTCAGTCCTGGTTGGGCATAAATTGATTTACTTATCTTCTTAATTAAAGTAAGTAGAGTAACCATATCAGTTGGTTAACTTTATCTGCAAATTATGTGACAATAAATATGTTTTGGATTGTGGAACAAATGGTCTCAGCTGCACATGTTTAGTTTTGTCATCACAAGGTTTATGCAATTCTAAAGAATATGTAAGTGAGTGTCCATGGGTTGTCCAGAGATTACTGATTTAGAAACACTGACTATAGCTGGATAATCCTGGGTCTAACTGTGACATGTAAAATACAGATATTATATTCAATATCATATGAATACTAAATTATATTTTGTATAAAAAGCACAATCAATAGAGAGATGGTTATTTGTAAATAATAATCAATAGAGAAGGCATGACTCTATTAACATCAGGGAAAGTAGAGTTCAAGCAAGAAACACTTTTAAAGATAAATACATCAGAATAACAAAAATATCAAGTTATTAAATAAATATGAGATGTTTTATTGGACTTCAAAAGAAAATTTCAAATGCAAGAAGCAGCAAATGCAAGAATTTGCTGAAAGAAAATAGATACATTTACAGCCATTATTGAAGACCAGAATTTTCTTCTCAGCACTAAGTAAACAGAAGATCATTTGTGCTAAAGAAAGCCAAATACAGCCTTAAAAAACTTGATCTGTAATTGATGTATTGTCCTACAAACAATATAAGGACATACAGAAATTATTTTACCAAAATGAAAAATAAAAGGAATAATTCTCATATTAGATACAGAAAAGAAAATGAAAGGACAAATTTATTTCCTTAAATATATCTGTAAAATCATTGACCGTTTAAAAAGCTAAAAACTAGAATTATGAAACAGCAATATACTGAAAGGATTTAAGATTAAAGGATGCATTTGATCTCTAATATGAGCTGAACTAATGCTTTGAATGGCCTTGAACTTAATGGCTCACTATCTGGAGAAAAGTACAATATTGGAGGGGGAAATGAGAAGGGAAGGGAGGAGAACTTGATGGAACAGGATGTTGAAGAAGGGGGAAGGACAGTGAGGGAGAGAAAGGAAAGAGATATCTTGATCGAGTGAGCCATTAAAGGACTAGTGAAAAACATGGCACAAGGGAAATTCTCAGGAATCCACAAGGATGACCCCAGCTAAGACTCTAAGCAACAGTGGAGAGGACGCCTAAGCTGACCTTGCCCTGTAATCAGATTGATGATTACATTAATTGTCATCATAGACCCTTCAACAAACAACTGATGGAAGCAGATACAGAGATCTACAGTGAGCTACTAGAGACAAGTCCAAGAGAGGGAAGAGCGATAATATGAGCAAAAGGGTCAAGACCAGGATGATGATACACACAGAAACAGCTGACCTGAGCTAGTGAGAGTTCACTGACTATGGACTGATAGGTGGCAAA